>VMDO01003762.1:113852-137069 GCA_007922755.1 Pedetes capensis
TTTTTTTTTTTTTTTTTTTTTTTTTTTTTTTTTTTTTTTTTTTTTTTTTTTTTTTTTTTTTTTTTTTTTTTTTTTTTTTTTTTTTTTTTTTTTTTTTTTTTTTTTTTTTTTTTTTTTTTTTTTTTTTTTTTTTTTTTTTTTTTTTTTTTTTTTTTTTTTTTTTTTTTTTTTTTTTTTTTTTTTTTTTTTTTTTTTTTACCTAGTTAAATTACAAGGATTAAATTTAGGAGGCCTGCAGCCATACCACTGTGGTGTCCAATCCTGTCAGATCTCAGAAGCTAAGCAGGGTCAGGCCTGGTTAGTATTTGGATGGGCGATGTCTGAGAACAGCAGGTGCTGTCGGCTTGGGAGATGGACCTGGCAACCCACTCCTCAAACAATCAGCCATTGAAAACCCTATGAAGAATGGAGAAACACCGATATAGTGCTGGGCATGGCACAGTGTCAGGGAGTGTTTTGTTCTATTGTACGTAGTGCCTGCAGCCGTACCACTGTGGTGTCCAATCCCATCAGATCTTGGGAGCTAAACCTCAGTGATAAGAGTACTGGTCTTGCATTTATGAGGACCTGGGTTTGATCTGCAGCACCACACACACACAAAAAATAATTGTCTATCCTAAAATGAACCCTTGCTTGCAGCCATACCTCTGTGGTGTTTGATCTTGTCATATCTCAGAAGGTAAGAAGGGTTGGGCCTGGTTAATACTTGGATGGGAGACCTCCTGGGAACATTAGGTGCTATAGGCTTGGGAGAAGGACCCAGCAACCCATTCCCAAAAAACAGTCAGCCATTGAAAACCCTATGAATAACAGAGAAGCACTGACAATAGTGTTTCACCTATTCTATGTAGGGTCACTTTGAGGTAGACACCAACTCAACTGCACCTAACAATGATAACAAACAAACTCAGGAAACTTAACGTTCAAATTATTTTTTGATTATTAGAATTTATTTTTATTGTGGTAAAATATGATATACCTTTTTAACAGGAAACTGTACCATTGATATAATAGTTTAATATGAAAATTGTATTCTCATTTTGTCAACTGCCCCAGTAGTGTTTCATTTGTGGTCACTTGACTGGGGCCACGGTACTATGTATTTGGTCAAACATTATTTTGGGGGTTTCATGAAGATGTTTTGGAATGAGATTAATGTTGAAATAAACAGAAAGCAGACTGTCCTCCATAATGTAGGTGGCCCCCATACGATCAGCTGGAGACTTGGATAGAATAAAAAGACGGACATTGGTCTCCACTTTAAAGTAAGAGAAAATTCTTTCTGCCCATGACCTTTGAATTGGGATGTTGGATTTTTCCTGCCCTTGGATTAAAGATGAAACATGAGCTCTTCCTGGGTCCTGAGCCTGCTGGGCTTCAGACTGGAATTACAAAATTGACTCTCCTGGATCTCCAGGTTATTGACTCACTCTCAGAACTTGGCACTTGCCAGTTTATGTTAATTCTACAGAGAGATCTGTTATGATAAGGATTTGGGTATTGGCTCCCTTCCTTTGGAGAAGGCTGACTATACATTGTCTTGAATATATTTTATTCTTTGAGTTGAGAATCAAGTCCAGAATCATGCATTGAAATTAATTTTCATATGTTTTTTGTTGTCTTTGAGCTGAAACTGTTCCTCAGCGTTTCTTTGTCCTTCATACCACTGACATTTAAAAATAACCCAGGACAGTTATTCTACAGGATGTCTACTCAGGTATCTCTGTTATCTTATGATTACATTCAGGTTGTATAATTGTGGTGGATTACTACATACCAGTTACTTTTCCTCACACATTTGAAAACAGGCCTTATTGATAACATTAATTTTGATTGATAGCTTAGAGTGCTACTAGTTTCCCCACTCTACTGTTGTTGTTGTTGTTGTTGTTGTTAGGTGCCGTCGAGTCGGTATCCGACTCATAGCAACCCTCATAGGGTTTCCAATGGCTGACTGTTTCAGGATTGCCTTGGGAGTGGATTGCCAGGTCCTTCTCCCATTTTTGCGGTACTGAGAATTGAACTCAGGACCTCAGAGACTGCAGCGCAGCGCTCTACCAACTGAGCTAAATCCCAGCCCCACTCTATTGTTACTCTTACTTTTTCTTTTAGAATTAATAAGTGATTTATGGGAAGATACTTTGAAAGTATATAAATAACCTGTTCCTTTGAACCTTTTTGCAATTAGATTTAGTACCCATTGATGATTCTTGGCTGAATCAATTTTTACTGAGGTGGTTGGTTGTAATGTGCTGATTTTCTAACTCTGCTTCATCTTTTAAGTTCATTTGTTAGCTTTTCACTGTGAGAAATAACTCCTTTCTTTTTCACTTACTAATTTGTTATTAATAAGGACACAGGAATTATTATTTAACTCACTGTATTATAGTGTATCACCCTCTGTATTTATTTTGATGATAAAATTATTCCAGATTTGATTAGTGAGAGTCCTTTCAAGGTAGTCACTGTATTTTCTGGTTATTCCCAAATAATTTTTTGAGTGCTTCCTTTTTTTTTCTGTCACAAGATGTCTCAGATTAATTTTGTATATTCTGTTTCCCACTCCTGGGATTCAATGATTTTTCCAAGGATTCCTGGTTCCTATTAGTGGGCAAAGGCATTTGAATGAAAAGCTTTGGGTGATATTGGGTTCTATTAACAATGTCAATCATTAGAATGAGCATAAAGGTAATTGATTATGGAAGCAGACATTCTGATAACTAGTCTGTGTAATTTGGAGTACAGTTTGTCCGTGAGTTGATGAAACCAACAAGAAAGAACACACTTGTTTAAGAAAACAAATAGAGCTAGACATGGCAGCACATGCCTGCATCCCAGGGCTTGGGAAGCAGAGGCAGGAAGATGGCAAGTTCAAGGCCAGCCTAAGATACACAGTAAGACCCTGTCTCTAAAAACTAAGGGCTATGGATGTATCTCAGTGGTAGAGCAGTTGCCTAGCATGCACAAGGCCCTATGTTTGATCCCCAGCACCACACACACACACACACACACACACACACACACACACACCTTGAAATAGTTAAATCTTAAAGTTGATTTGTAGTTTAAAAAGTGTTATTTGTGTTGTTGTTGTTAGGTGCTGTCGAGTCGGTATCCGACTCATAACGACCCTCTGTACAACAGGGGAAACATTATTGTCAGTGCTTCTCTGCTCACAGGGTTTTCAATGGCAGATTGATTTTTTTGGGAGGGGGTTGCCAGGTCCTTCTCCCCAAAAAAAGTGTTATTAGAGTCAAGAAAAAGAAACTGCATTTTATAATCTGATATTTTCTTATCACAAAGTACTGTTATTTTTACTATAAGAAACTGTCATAGTCCCATGCTTCTGCAAAATGAATGACACCGTTTAGGTCTAAATCTGTTACAAAATGACCAAATCTTGGCAGCAACAAAATAGAGTTGACAAACAACCATATTGCAGGCAAATATTTGAGAAATGTAATATTTATGTAATTGGTGAGTTTAAGAAACAGCAGTTGTTTCAGAATGAGACAACTGAAAGATGGGGTGGGGGGTCAGCGTGCTGCTGTAGCAAAATATTATACCCTATGGTTGGAAGAAACTTAGGAGGGTCAGTCACTGAAGAGTACAATGTGGAAGTGAAAAGTTCTGTCTAGAAAAATTGAGAAATAATCAATTAAAATGTTCAAAAATCCCCAAATAACAAACTGTTCACCTAAGACTCAAAATAATGTGTTGTGAGAACATATACACAAATAGTCTAAAAGATACTAGGAGCAAAGTCAGTTATCAGTGTTTAACAATTAGTTTTCCTTAAGATAGAGAAAACTTATTTATAAAATTATACATTTTTGTTAATGTTATATTAACAAACCTTATTAAGCTACTTTGTATCTGTTGGCAGAATATAGTGTGAAAGTGGGCATTGTTGGCAGAGGGTTGGTTAAAGATATTACTTGTAAAGACTCAGAGTTTATACCAGGAAGAAGGCATTTTCAGTTCTGACATTAAAGAGGAGGTAACATTTCTGATAAAAATACTTTGATGCTGTCAAAATATGAAGAACACTGGTGGTGTTCTAAGCAGAGGGAAAAAAGACCCAACATATTGTGGTTAGTTGGAGAAAAGAAACTCACTGATTCATTCAGTTATTTCCCTTAGCAAGTAGAGACGAGAAAGCCAGTGTTTTGCAGACCATGGTGGAGGAAAGCAAAGTATGAATCAATGGATAGTACTTGACACTTAATGATTTTAGTCTTGGCAGTACACAAGTGGCAGTAAAATATTTTGTGCAATTTGCTAGAAATCTCACAATAGGTCTTGTACAGGGCACACAAAATATGATTGCCACATCTGGAAAAAAGAGGACAATAGACCAGAACAGAGAACATGGTATGCCCCTGATGACAGTGACTGAGTGACTGAGGGGTTTCATTAGTTCCTTGGTGAAAAGAAGCTAGAAATGATTCCAAGACCTTTATATTTTTTGCTTGCAAGTACAGACAAAGAAATATGTTTAATTCTTCATATACAAGGAGGTGCATGAAGGCATGTGCAGGGTATGGTTGATGGCTTTTGCCCTGTAAGCTGTAACTGTCACCTGTGGGAAGCTGTTTGGGTCATGTAGACTCACTAGGTATTAACTTTGTTCAGGTGACTATTGCAGTATTTTCCTAACATTGTGAAAGCCCAGAGATGTGCTCTTTTCACAAGAGTGATCTGGCCCTAATATGGACCCACATGATAACCGTAATGCTGATTAGAGCACATGCACCTGCTTAATAGTATGTGCTGAGTGACTATTATGGTCACATGAAAATTCTCACATTTTTCCCTGCAATGGACATGATTCTATTCCCCTAGTCATTAAGTTGAAACTCTAACTCTCAACGTGATGATACATTGTTGTTGTTGTTAGGTGCCGTCGAGTCGGTATCCGACTCATAGCGACCCTCATAGGGTTTTCAATGGCTGAGTGCTTCGGGATTGCCTTGGGAGTGGATTGCCAGGCCCTTCTCCCATTTTTGCGGTGCTGGGAATTGAATTCGGGACCTCAGAGACTGCAGCGCAGCGCTCTACCCACTGAGCTAAATCGCAGCCCGTGATGATACATAGGGAGGGCCTTTCACAGGTAATTTTGGTTAGATAAAGTTATGAGGGTGGGGCCTTCATAATGCGATTAGTAGTTTTTAAAGAAGAGGGAGATAGAAAGAGAGAGGGAGGGAGGGAGGGAGAGAGAGAGAGAGAGAGAGAGAGAGAGTGTGTGTGTGTGTGTGTGTGTGTGTGTGTGTGTGTGTGAGCGTTCCGTCTGCCACATGAAGACACAGGGAGAAAGTGGCCATCTACAAGCTAAGAAGAGGTCTTTCACCAGGAAACTGCTTAGTGGAAACTTGATCTTGGACTTCCCAGCTTCTAGAATTATGAGAAATAAATGCCTGCCATTTAAACTCCCCAGTCTGTGGTATTTTGTTATAGCAGCCCTACTAAATGATCATACTCCTATACATGTGTGTAAGACGCAAACATATAATCCGAAACTGGTGGACGTGGTAGTTCATGCCGGTAATCCCAGCACTCAGGGGGCTGAGGCAGGAGGCTGGTGAGTGCAAGGCTAGCCTGTCTGCATAGTGAAACCCTATCGAAAGCAGCAGCAGCAGCAGCAGCAGCAGCAACAACAATAACAAAACAAAACACACAATCAAAAGTTGCTTTATTAATTTATCATAAAACATCTTAGCTGAGAGCCTAGAAATACTTAATTCTTATTCTTAATGAATTTTCCCTTTGCAAGCAGAGTTATATGGGAAATAAGTTCAGAATCAGAAAGTGACTGGGCAGCCCTGGACTTACAATGAGATGCATTAGAGAAGTTGATTGTTGAATGGATGGTTTGATGACCATGTTGAAAAATCCAGGGGATATTTTTTTCCCATTAGTAGCTTCCAAATCAGTTGATCAATTCTTGATCCTTGTTTCTTTTGGCTCCTTAAACTCCACCTTGCCCTGCTTTTCTCCCATTGCTCTGACTTGTTCTTTCTCAGTCTCCTGGGCCCAACATATTCTAAACAAGATTCAACTTTTCACCTGAAAATGCCCTGAATATTCCTGCCTTTTTACTTTTCTTCTGTCTCTCTCTTCTTTCTTCCACTAAAGTATTTACTGTCACCTTCCTTCTTTTTGTTCAAGCAAACAACTACCTTTATGAATCAGTCCAAGTTATTTCTCCATTGTAGAATCTCTACAACCAATTCACTCATATTTAAATCTCCTAAAACTTGACTTTTCAGACTAGGGAACAGTATGAGAGATCAGTGAACTGAATGTAGTTTCTGTGGGAAAAGCAATGGCAAGTAAGTGCACATGCAATATGGTACCATTTTCATAAAGCTCAGAAACATTGTATGTATATGTGTGTGAGGGGGGGAAGGGAGGGATGGAGGGGGGAGAGAGGGAGGGAGAGAGAGAGAGAGAGAGAGAGCGAGCGCCATAATAAGAAAGAGAAAATGCTAAGCACAAAATTTAATAAAGTGACTTTTTGTAGAGAGTAGAATGGGTGTGGAAGCTAGATGGAAAGCACATTGAAATGTAGTGGTCAAAGTTATGTTGTAATTCAGTTGGGTGAGAATTCACAGATATTAATTACATGATTATGCTTTATACCTTATGCACACTATATATATTCTTTTGTATGTAGCAAGTATTACCTAATTAAACATGAATGAAAAAGGTTTATTTTCTGCCTATCAGTTATAATGTTCATTTAAGACTCAATAAATTTCATTTTCTTTAAAAATTCTACAATATATTTTAAAGGAAAAACACTCTGGTAGGCTGGCTAGAAGCACAGACAGAGTGCCAGGGAAAATGTCACTTTATTTATTTATTTATTTTTAATATTTATTTTTGCTGTTGTTGTTGTATGGGGGAGTTGAACCCAGGACCTCATGAATGCTTTTGAAAGTGCTCTCCCACTGACCTGCACTCCCCTCCATTTTTCACTTTTTACAGGGTCTCGCTTAATTACACAGGCTTCCTCTGTCCTTGAACTTGCAATCTTCCTGCCTCCACCTCCTGAGTTGCTGGGTTTACAGGCTGGTGTCACCATGCCTGGAGACAATGTCATTTAAAAAGGTAGCTTCCTGCAGGACTTATGGGCACAGACTCTGCCACCTACTGTGTAATCATAAGCAATTTTTCATTTTTCTCATCTGTAAATGGGGGTAACAATAATTCCTAACTTTACTATATAGTTATTATGAGGATAAAATATGTTAATGTATATAAAGCACTTAGAAAACACCTGGCAAGTGTAAGCTCAAGTTAAATGTTAACTCTTATTTATTGGAATGTTTTAGGGGTATGGCCTTCAGCTTTTAACAAGGTGGACACAGAGTATCACATTTGCAGAAATGAACTAACCAAACTTGCATGAGAAGATGTATAACACTCATGGCTTAGTACCCAAGGAACAATAACTTTTTCTAGTGATAGAATGCTTGTGCTCCTTACCAGAGCAACTATTTTCCTGATGTTGAGAGGCCTAAACATTTCAATTTTACTATTAAAAGAATGCATGAAATTATGGATTCAGAGAAGGGCAGATTTCAGGCCATTCAAAAGTGAGGTTTGATGAGTCAGTTTCCACCACAGGGATAAATGCATGTGCTGCTTCTGGGCACAGAGCAATCCTGAGGTGGTAAGTTATAGGGAAATGATATTTTAGAGTTTTAGCATTTCTTCAGGTTTTTTCTTCCACTCGTATTTATGCTGACTCTGTCTTCTATTTACAGTCTTTCACCTTGGAAGTTAGAATGTTATTGGTTAGTTTCAGTTTGGTAAACTACAGCTGCAGAATTCTTTTTCCTGAGAGGAAAATTATTTCTCTGCCTTTGAGTTTGTGTTGTTTCTAGACTGTTCAGTTGCATGTTTTCGCACGTTCTCTCTAGAATTTTTCCAATCACAGGCAAAGGGGGCTACAGTGTACAGTGTTCTGTGGAAAGGGCATAGGTGCTGGGGTCCTGGGTCTGAGCAGATACTGTATGCAATATTGTATGTATAGTAGTTCCTCCTCATCCAAGAACTGTTTCCTATCCAATTCATTTCTGAAAATTCTAATAGGTGATCTGAAGAAAGCAGAGGCAGTTGAGAAGAAAGATGATAGATGATAAATACCTGGCTTCAGAGAGTAGAACTTTGGCTATAAGTGAGCCACAGCTTTTGAAGGGATTGAAGGGGAAAAAATGGATGCTTCATCCACTCTAATTTTAACTTGGAGGGAGACTTTTTCCAGCTCATTGCATTTACAACGAAATAAATTTCTTTATTATTCTGGGAAAATAAAGAATATCCATTGTCTCAAAATCATTCTTGATACTACTTTATGAAAAAGAACAAAAATCAAAAAAATTGTTGCAGTTTAACTAATGCTTGTTGCATACTAAAAAATGGCAGCTTTCTGATTGAATCATCTAAGACCATTTTCCTCCAATTTTTTCAATTCATATATTTAATCATTTGTATGCTCATCCATTTATTTGTAACTTTATTTCCTCAAGGATATAGAGTAGCTCATAATAAATATACATAATGAGGAAGCACAGAGTTTTCCAAACTATATTCTGAGATATTAATAGATAACATGCAAAATTCCTCCATTTGCTTGTAATTTGGGGAGTTTCTTTTTTAAATTAGCACATATTGTACAAAATAATAAGGTTCACTGTAACATTTTTATATATGCATATGACATACACAGTACTGTGTGTCAGGCTTTGTTGCTGTGACAAATGCCTGGAGGAAACAATTTAAAGGAAGAAAAACTTATTTTGGCTCACAGTTTCAGAGGTTTCAGTCCATAGTCACTTGGCTCTGTTGTTTCTGGGTTTGTGGTGAAGCAGAACAGCATGAGAGAGAGGGTATGATGGAGCAGAGCTGTCACCACATGGTGGACAGGCAGCAAAAATAGGAAGGGGCTAGGGACAAGGTCTATCTTTCTAGGGTTTGCCCCCAGTGACCTGTTTCCTCCAACTAAGACCCACTGCCTATTTTCCCACTACCTCTCAGTATGCTATTATATTATGAATCTATCAAAGCATTAATCCACTGATTAGGTCAGAGTTCTCAGGAGGCAATCACCCTCACAAAGCTGTCAACCAAGCCCTTATCATACAAGCCTTTGGGGAACATTTCAGATTCCAGCCATGACAGACTGTGGAACCTTTTGTCCAAGTTTTTAGTCTTTGTGTGTGAATGGTTTAGAAGGATTGTGGGCTGAAAGTAATAGACTCTTAGGGGCAAGCCACTGGGGATGGTGTTTTAGCCTCCCACCTTCCCCTGCAACTGAACACTCCTAGAAAGTCACTGGGACCTGAGAATGTTTATCTTTCTATTAGCTGAACAAGAAGGCTTTTGGGGGGAAGCAGGGGAAGAAGGAATAGCAACAAGCTGCTATCCTGTTACTTGTGAGGTGCTAAACGGAGGCCAGATGGTGCCATCCTCACTGGCTTGCCACGGAATCAATGGTTGCTACCGGTAGAATGGCTCTCATGGTGGCTGCCAGACACACCTCTATTAAAAATAAACATTTGAGGCAGTATTACATTAGCTCAGACTCTCATTTGAGAATAGCATGTTCAGGGCTGGAATCAAGTTGAAGGAGATTGAGGGAGTGGCCAGGACAACACATTTTGCACGAGGGTTTCGAGTGTGGTGAGCAAAGTGCAGAGGGGCTTTGCCATTGTCCTCTCCCCAGAAGAGAATTTAACTCAGCAGCAGATACAGGCACTGGATTGGGAGAGAAGTGACCAGAAGGCCAGTTGTTTCATAGCTTTGTCTTGGTGAGATAACTCTCTACTCTGTAAGCATTGACTGTGCCTGTGTTAAAATGTTGTTGAAAAGCAGCTAGTCAAATCCTGGATATTAGTGTGGTGGATCAGCCTAAAGATCAGAGGGAAAGAAATATATATTTTTTCTGGTTTTATTTATTTTTTTTGAGTCAGGGTCTTGCTATGAGCCCAGGCTGGTCTTGAACTCATGATCCTCCCACCTCTGCCTCCTGAATGCTGGGATTAGAAGCATGCACCATCATACCCGGCTTTTTTTTTTTTTTTTTTTTTCCTTTAAAGCTTTCTAAATCCTACTTGGTAGTTATTTTCATCTCTAGTAAGAAAGTAGAATCTAAAGCATGGTTACATTAATTTAACCACACCTGGGCATCATTCTAGTCTGTTAGGATGATTCATTTCAACAAACATTTCTCTAGTCCAGAGGAGTTATCACTCAGTCAGGTTTATATAGTTTTCTGATCCATGGCCTGATACATCCTAAGTACTTTTTAAAATCAATTTCAGGAAAGATAGGAAAAGGCCCCATGGAGTTCTCCCATAAAAATTTTGAGTTGTCTTTTCTAATCTTCACTGTGATTAACTGAAATGGAACTTACTGATTTCATGTTTTGCCACCCTGTAGAAGGGATGTCTTTCTTAAAATTAAAAATTTGTGATCATATTATTATCTAAGTATTGACTTGTTTATAGGATATTTTTTCAAAGTATACAAGACTCAGCCTTTACCAGATGAACTGTTAGTATTTTCATTTTTCTATAACTCCAGGATTAAGTTCCCGGGGGGATTGTTAGTGGTGTTTTTATAGTGTTACACTATGTACAAAAAAGTAATATATCTCCACATGACTTAGGGACTTGATATTTGACATAAAATTATGGTCATGTATAGCTCTGAAGCTATGTACAAAAAGATGAAACTGAATCATTTCATTGAATACAGTATATTTTTTCCCCAAATAAATTGATTTTAAATGAATTCCCTTCATCTCTTCCACCCTGCTGGGCCTGGCTGCTTGCTGTGAGACACAGCTAAGTAGGAAGGAGGCTGTTGTTATTTGATGGCAAATTAATTCAACAATTTCAACAAACATTTATCGAATACATATTATATGCCAAATGTAATGCTATGTGCTAGACATAGAGAGAGGATTCAGGTATAGTTCTTGTTTTCAAGAAGTTCAGTACTGAATGAAGCCAGAGACTTGTTCACAATTAGTTATAAAAGTGATGATGCGAAAGGAATGCATGGAAGCAAGTGATCTGTTTTCTCAGCTGCCATCTGAACTGGACTTGGGATCTTAGTAGGTGAAAATCATGGAAAAGATGTTTTAGGTAGAAGCCAAAAAAACAAGAACAGCATTCTATAAACTTTAGCCTACTTATTATCTAGCTATAATCCACTGGAATTTAATCTGGGCTAGGAACAGAAAGGAAGTTTAAATCTCTGCCATAAATTTATAAAAACAAACATTTATATAATGTTTTGTAATAGAGTGGTTTTCCATGAATCATCTCATTTACTTCTCAGGAAAACCCTGTGAGACAAGAATTACAGAAATTCTTCTGCTTATAAACATTCAAATGATATTTTCTAATCCAGAGTAAATGCATACCATTTGATTCACCAACAGATGGCGATGGTAGCTGCACACTGTGTAGCCACTGGGCCTCCAGAGTTTGCTCAGTAATTGTATACTTAATGCTTGTGTGGTTTTGAGTAATTCACAGGTATTACTATTGATACTATGTGCAATAAGTGCAAAGGCAGGGAGAATGTGGTAAATGCCAACAGAGAAAGGTGTCAGAGGCCTCTGCTACCCCTCTTTAGGCCACTTCAGCCTACTTTTGATTTTAGCTGCAATCTTAGTAGACTGTAGCTGCAGGCAGAGACTCTGCTCAATTACCAGTGTCATCTTCAAAGAGTAAACTGAGTGCTGGGCGTGGTGGCGCACGTCTGTAATCCCAGCGGCTGGGGAGGCAGAGGCGGGAGGATCACAAGTTCAAGACCAGAGGCAGTCTGCGTAATTTAGTGAGACCCTGTCTCAAAAAAAAAAAAAAAAAAAAAGTGAAAAATGGGCTGGGGGTGCAGCTCAGTGGTCCAGCGCTTGCAGAGCATGCAAGTGCGAGGCCCTGGGTCCAATCCTCAGTACCACACAGACAACAACAACAACAACAACAACAACAACAACAAAAGAGTGTACTGTATTCTGCTCCAGAGCCTTCTCTGCACTGGCAGAGGCTTGCTCAGACTTGAAAGTAAAAGGGAGACTATCTGGAAGGGTAAGGGGGAAAACAGGAGGGAAGAAGCAGAAACAAGAGCAAAGTACACAATACAATTGTGTGGAAATGCCATTATGAACCCATTACATTATATGCTAATAATACAAAAAGTGGGCTCAGGATGTAGCTCAGTGATAGAGTATTTGCCTTGCATGTGTGAGGCCCTGGTTTCAATCCCCAGTACTGCTCAAATACGGGTTCAAACTGAAAATGAAGAAAATTAGAGCAAGTATATGAGAGCCAAGCTATGACCTTGACTATATTCCACCTGAATTAAGAGACCATCTCAAGAACAAATTTTATGCTTTTGACACTAAAGATCAAAGACCACATGAGTTGTGGCATGATATCAAAGACATTATTCACGAGGAAAGCAAAAGGGTATTAAAAATTACATGTCAAAAGAGACCCTAAAACTTGCTCTTGAATGTTGAGTAGCTAAAGTAAAAGCAAGGCATGATGAAATCAAAGAACTAAACAGAAGATTTCAAAGGACGGCTCAAGAAGATGAAACCAAATATAATGACATGTGCAATGATTGTGTGCATGGCACAGCGTTGGGTAGTGTCTCATCTGTTGTACATAGGGTCCCTATGAGTTGGACTTGACTTGACAGCACCTAACAACAATAACATAGTTACTTCACTCTACAAGAATGCTGGGACATTTCTTTATTGAATGATAACATTTCTATATTTTTATTGGGTTGTTGTTATTTTAGTTGTTGTTAGATGCTGTTGAGTTAGATCTGACTCATCGTGACCCTATGTACAACAGAAAAAAACAGTCCCCAACACTGTCCCATGCCTGGCACTATGTTGGTGCTTCTCTGGTTTTCAATGGCTGATTGTTTTTGAGGTTGCTTTGGGGGTAGATTGGCCATGTCCTTCTCCCATTTTTGTGGTGTTAGGGATTGAACCCAGGACCCTAGAGAGCACAGAGTGGCACTCTTACCAACTGAACTAAACCCTAACCTTCCTTATTGGGTACATTATGGTAATGCAATACATTTATACAATATGTAAGAATAAAATTCAAGGTAATAAGCATTTCCATCTCTTCAAATATTAATAATTTTATGTGTCAGTAATTTTGAACTGTTCTTTTAGTCATCCTGAAATATATCATAAATTGTTTTAACTAGTAGTTACCCTATTGTGCTATAGAAAACCAAAACAAATTCTTCCTCTCTAAATGTGTTTTGGTGCCCTTATTGAGTTTCCTTTCTCCTTTCCCTATCTCCCTTACCCTTTCCAGTCTCTAGTGGCCACTATTCCATTTTGTTCCTCTATAAGACTGACCTTCCAGTTTCCACAAATGAGTGAGAATATGTGAATTTGCCCTTCTGTGTCTGGCTTATTTCACTAAACATAATCACCTTTAGTTCCATCTCTGTTGCTGCAAATGACAGGAGTTCATTGTTTTTTATAGTTGAATAATATTCTGTTGCGTGTATGTACCATATTTTCTTTATTCATTTATCCACTAAAGGACATTTAGATCAATTCCATATTTTAGTTTCTGTGAGTAGTGCTGCACAAAATAGGGGAGGGCAAGTACCTTTTTGTATAATATTTTCATCTTTTTTGGATATATAACCAGTAGTAGAATTGCTGGTCACATGGCAGTTCTATTTTTTAGTTGTTTGAGGAATCTTCATACTGTTTTCCATAATGGCTGTACCGATTTACATTTCCAGCAACACTATGTAAGAGTTTCCCTTTCTCTACATCCTCACCAGCATGTGTTATTTTTTTTGTCTTATGCTTTTGATTTGCATTTTGATGTATGTATCAAAATATTACATGATATCCATAAATATGTATAGTTTTAATGTCTTGTGCATCAGTTAAAAATACATTTATGTAAAAAATTAAACTGGATGTAGTGGCACATGCCTGTAAAACCCCAGCTACTTGGGAGACTGAGGTGGGAAGATCATAAGACTGATGATTAGAGGGTGAACATTTTTTCCATGTACTTTTTGGCCATTTGTATGTTTTCTTTTGATAAATGTCTAGTTACATCTTTAGCTCATTTTCAGATCGATGAGTTGCTTTTTGATGTTCATCTTTTTCTTTTTTTGTGTGTATTCTGGATATTAATTCCTTATTGGATGAATAGTTTTTCAATATTTTCTCCCATTCTGTAGGTTGTTTCTTAACTCTATTGATTATTTCCTTTGCTGTGCAGCAGTTTCTTAGTCTGATATAATACTATTTGTCTATTTTTACTTTTTCTTTTTGCCCATGTCCCTGGCATCCTTACTGAAAACATCATTGCCTGCATCAAATTCTTGAAGTATTTCTCCTATGTTTTCTTGCTGTTGTTAGATGCCGTCAAGTCGGTATCCAACTCATAGCGACTATACATATAACAGGCAAAACATTGTTGTCAGTGCTTCTCTGCTATTCATAGGGTTTTCAATGGCAGATGGTGTTTTGGGAGTGGATTGCCAGGTCCTCCCAAGCCTGCAGTATCTGGTGTTCCCATGTGGTCTCCCATCCAAGTACTAAGCAGACCTAACCCTGCTTAGCTTCTGAGATCTGCCAGGCTCAGATGCCACAGTGGTATGGCTGCAGGAATGTTTTCTTGTGCTTGTTTCATACTTTCTTGTTTTATATTTAGGTTTTTATCAATTTTGAGTTGAATTTTATGTTCAGTGAGAGGAAGGGATCTAGTTTCTATCTTCTGCATATGTATATACAAATGTTCCTTTGTTGTTGTTGCTGTTAGATGCCGTCGAGTTGGTATCCGACTCATAACAACCCTCATAGGGTTTTCAATGGCTGTTTCGGGATTGCCTTGGGAGTGGATTGCCAGGTCCTTCTCCCATTACAATGTTGCTAGCACCATTCATTTTGCTCTTGGTGCCTTTGTCAAAAGTCAGTTGGCTCTAGGAACTTGGATTAATTTCTATGCTCTTTATTCTGTTCTGTTGATTTATTCATCTTTTTTAAATGCTAGTATCGTGTAGTTTTGGTTACTATAGTTTTGTAGTATATTTTGAAGTCAGGTGTTGTGAAATCTACAGATTTTTTTTTGGTTTTTTTTTTGGTTTAGGATTGCTTTGGCTATTCTAGGTCTTACATGATTACATTTAAATTTTAGAATGTTTTTCTATTTCTGTGAATAAAGTCATGGATATTTTGATGGGAATTGCATTGAATCTATAGATTGCTTTGGGTATCTTACTCATTTTGGCAATATTAACTCTTCCAATTGAAGAACATGGGATATCTTTTTTGTGTGTCCTTTGTAATTTCTTTCATCAGAGTTTTATAATTTTTATTGTAGGGATCTTTTACTTCTTTGGTTAAATTTATCCCTAAATATTTTATTTTTTGTAGTTATTGTTAATGGGATTACTTTCTTAATTTCTCTTTCATCAAATGCGTTATGGGTATATAAAAATAGTATTTTTTCATGTTGATTTTGTGTCCTGTAACTTTGTTGAATTCATTTAATTTTTTAAAAAATTTAATGGGATATTTGGGTTTTTCTAAGTACAAACTCAAGTCATCTGCAAACATGCATAATTTAACTTATTCTTTCCAACTTGAGTGTTCTTTATTTTTTTTGTTTGCTCTTAAGACTTCCAGTAGAATGGTAATAAAGACCAATGAAAGTAGATATACTTGTTCCTGATCTTAGAGGAAACACTTTCATCTTTTCCCCATTCAGTATGACCTTGGCTTTGAGGTTTTAGTATTTTGTGGTATATTCCTTCTATACTAATTTGTTAAGTGTTTTTATCATAAAGAGATGTTGAATCTTATCAAGAAATTTTTCTGCATTTATTGAGGCAGTCATGTTTTTAGTCTTTCATTCTGTTGATATGTTGTAGCACATTTATTGTTTTGCATATGTTGAACCATGCTTGTATCCCTCAGATGAATCCTACTTGATCATGATGTATGATCTTTTTGATGTACTATTGAATTTGATTTACTACTATTTTATTGAGAGTTTTTGCATCTATGTTTACCAGTAATATGAGTCTACAGAGTTCCTTGTTGTATCTTTTTATTTTTTTTATCAGGGTAATGCTGCCTTTTAGAAAGAGTTTGGTAGCATTCCTTTCATTTAAATTTTGGAAATAGTTTAAAAAGAATTGGAATTAGTTCTTTAAATGTTTTTTTCAATTCATTAGTAAATTCATCATGTTCTGGACTTTTCTTAGATGAGACACTTTAATTACTGCTCCAGTCTCATTATTCATTATTGGTCTGTTTAGTCTTGATAGGTTATATATGTTCAGGAATTTGTTCATTTATTCTAGCTTTTCCAGATTTTTTTAACCATAAAATTATTTAGAGTAGTTTCTCTCTTCCTCTCTCTTTCCCTTTTTTGACAGGGTTTTGCTGTGTAGCCTAGGCTGGCCTCAAACTTGTGAGTCTCCTGCCTCTGCCTCCTGAGTGCTGGGATTATAGATGTGCATCACCACACCTGGCTCATAGTAATTTCTTATGATCCTTTTTATTTCTGTGGTATCAGTTGTAATGTCTAATTTTTTATCTCTTATTTTATTTGGATATTCTATCCTTTTTTGCTCATCAGTCTAACTAAAAGTTGGACAATTTTATTTATACTTCAAAAAAGAAAATGAAAAAGAAAACCCAAGTCCTTGTTTTGTTGATATTCCATATTTTTGTTTTCCATTTTATTTATTTCTGCTATAATCTTTATTCTTTCATTCTACTAATTTGGGGTTTGCTTTATTCTTTTCTAAGTCCTTGAGGTGACTTGTGAAGTTCTTTTATTTGCTATGCTTTGATATATGGATTTATTGCTGTAAACTTCCCTTTTAGTACTGCTCTTGCACTATTCCACAGATTTTGATGGAATTTGTTGTCATTTTCATTTGTTTCTATATATTTTTTCATTTCCATTTTAATTTCTTCAGTTACTCATTGGTCATTTCAGAGCATCTCATTCAATTTCCACATATTTGAATACATTCTATTCTTTTTGTTGATTTGTAGTTTTGTTTGAATCTAGTTGAGATCCTTTGAGCTTCTTGTATCTATATGTCCATTTCTCTTTGACAAATTGGGAAGTTTTCAGCTATTATTTTATGGAATAGGTTTTCCATACCTTTCTCCTTTTCTTTGCCCTGTGGGATTTCTATAATGGGAACTTAATGTTGTTACATAGTTCTTGTAGGCGTCTTTCATTCTTTTTAGCTCTTTTTTTCTTTTTGTCTGAGGAGGTTAATTCAAAAGACCTGTCTTCAAGTTCAGAAATTTTTTCTTCTGCCCATTCTAGTCTGCTGTGGAATATCTCCATTGTATTTTTCATTTTATTGGTTGAAGTTTTTAGCTTCACTTCTGATTCATCCCTTTTTAATGATTTCTATCTCTTTGGTAAATGGTGCTAGGACTTGTGACTTTTGTATCTGTGATCTTGGAGCTTCAGGCCATGGATAAAAATGTTCCTAGGTCATACAGGGCAAGTGCAGGTAGGGTGGAGGCTTGTGGTATTGGTATGTGCAATCCTTGAGGTGCAGGACATGAAAGGAACCTTCCCTTGGTCACAAAGAACAAGTTTGGGGTGTTGCCTAGACTTTTTGCACCAGCAGCTGTAATCCAAAAGCCATGAATTGGAGAGGAGAAATTCCCTTGTTACCATGGAGGGAGTGCAATGGGTGCTGAATTTAGGGCATTGGTAGTTGCTATTCTGGTGCTTCAGGGCATGGATGGACCCTTCCCCAGGTCTATGGACAGGTGTGGGGAATGCTGGGGCTATTCGTACCAGACCCAGATTCCCAAGGTAATGGGTTGGGGAAGAGATCATCTCTGGAGTGCATGCAGGTGTTACAAGGGATTGGGGCATGAGTAGCCATGTGCCTGCAGCTGTGGGAAGCAGTTATTACCTTCCCCAGCTCCTAATGGACAGACATGGGTGAAGTAGAACTTTGCACCCACAGCTATAGTCCCAAAGCTGTATCTTTGGGACTATCTTTATAGTCCCAAATCTTTATAGTATCTTTATAGTATTTGTTTATCTTTATAGTATTTGATATCTTTATAGTATTTGTGATATCTTTATAGTATTTGTTATCATTTTGCTTGTAGTTGAGATGGGTTTGTACCATATATTTCCAAAAAAGTATTTTGTATGTCTCAACTTCTAATGTTTATTGTAATGGATGAAATCACAGCTCTCAAGCTATCTATTTCTTTAAATCACAATGTACTTTTAATAGCAGGTTAAATGAGTACAGACCATTCCAAAATAAAGGAAATCTACAAACTAGGCACATGATATATCTCTTATTATACATAAAAGTATCAAGTTAACTCAAATAATCATGAGGCATAAAATGTGGTGAACCAGAAAAACTATCAAAAACCAACATTCAATAGACATTTTTGTTTCAGGTGGAACTCCAGGATCTTGAAGTAAGTGTAATGAGTTCAAACCTTTTCTCAACTAAGTCTAATGGAAAAAGTAATTAGTTAAATGTGTTATATCCTGTTGTGTCTAGGGAATTGCATTGAGTAGCTTGGGGAGTTACAGAACAAGTTGAAGACTCAGTTACTTTTTAGGCCCTGATTTAAAAACAAAGAAGAAAATAGAAATTTCTTGCTGTCTGATATTTAGCACTTGGCTAGCATTGAAAATGCAGAGTACAGATAAGGGTGATGTTAAAAGCCATTTCCAGTGACTGGTGGATATCTGTCCTAGAAACTTGGTGAATAAAAAAGGATTGAGCCAGACATTGGTAGTGATGATTGTTTCATGCATTCCACTAATCTTCAATTTCTTCTCCACACTACAGATTGAGTTCTAGCTCCATTCATTACTTCTCCTATCTTCTGCCTCCCTTTTTCCTTCAGCCCCAGTGCCAAAATATTTGAGGTGGCATGGGTAAGTGCCATTTGAGTAAGTTATGAGTTTCTCTCCTCTCAGTTTTATTGAGGTATAACTGACAAATGAAAAATTTATATATTCAGGATAGATGTTTTTATGAAGGTGTACATGATTTTATATGCACATACATTGTAAATGATTTGATATATACACATTGTGTAATGATTACTATAATCAAATTAATCAGCAAATTGGTCACAGAGTTACCTCTTTTGGTGTGTGCATGTGGTGAGGACACTTAATATCTACTTTTATCAAATTTCAAGTAAACAGTATAGTCACCATCCTGTCCATGAGATCCCAGTACTTACTGATATCATGACTGAAAATCTATACCTTCTGACTGACATTTCACCATTTACTCCATGCCCTTGACCCTGGTAACCACTGTAAAATTCTCTGCCTCTATGATTTTGACTTTTTAGATTACACATACAATGCAGAATATATACTGTCGTTCCGTGTTTAAGTTCTTTCTCTTAGTGTGATGTCTTCTAGGTGCATCCATGTTGTCACAAGTGGCAGAATGTCATTACCTTTTATGGACAAATAATACCCCATTTCATATATATACTGAGTGTTTTTCATCATCCATTCATTGATGGATGGAGATCTTGTTGTTTGTTGTTTATTCCATGTCTTGGCTTTTGTAAATAACACTGAAATGAGCACGAGGGTACAATTGCTTCTTTGATGTACTGATTGTGTTTCCCTTGTGTAGGGAAAAATTGGGAGGAAATTGGCAAAAAACTCCCAAACTGGGAAAATGGCATTTGAATATCTGGTTTGTAAGTTAGAAATCTAGGGAAAATGAAAGTAACTTGGTTGCACGTTTGTACAAAACCCTTCCTGATTGGACAATTGGACTGAAAGCTGATTGGCTCAGGCCATTCCATGGGCAAGCTACATAAAGAGCCGTGCTGCGGCAGCTCGACCTTTTTTGGCACGGTCTTTTTGGCATCCCTTTCTGCACCTTCTCGCCCGTTCCTGCCTGGAACACCAATGAGGAAATGCCTCTCCCGCTGCTCTCCCCAAAACTTTGATGAGGAAAAAATGTTCTCCTGTCGTAATCATCAAGGAAAAGATCCTGCTCTCCGTCTGATCACTGAGGAAGCAACAGCTGTCTCCTCCTGACCACCGAGATGACCAACACAGGTGTTTGCCCCTGGAAGGCAAAAGCGCCTGAGGCTTTTCCTTCTCCCAACTCCGCCGTGGTCCGGAGGGCCACAGGAGTCTGCGCCCCTCACCTGAGGGTCCCGAGTGAATTGTGTTTAGCATCTGTGTGCACGGCGGCGCAGCCCATCTGAACCTCCAGGCAGGACCGGGAGGCATGTGCCCCATATAAAGTTGGCGCCCGAACGTGGGGCCCAACATTGTTGGTGCCCGAACAGGGACCCAACACCTTGGATATATCCAGAAGTGGGATTTCTGGATCAAATGGTAATTTTATTTTTAATTTTTAGTAGTTTATATTTTCCATAGTGTTTACATTTCAATTTACATTCCTGCCAACAGTATATAAGGGCTTCCTTTTCTCTACTTCCCATCTAATAATTGTTATGTCATGCATTTTTGATCCTTGTTTATATTGTGTATTACTTTACTTGTCAGTATTACAAAGTGCTTGATATAAAAAACTTAAAGGAGGAAAGATTTATTTGAGCTCACAGTTGCAGAGTTCAGTTCACCATGACAGAGAAGGAGTGGTGGGACAGCTCAGTTCATATCATGATAAGTCCAGGAAGCAGGGAAAGAGAGGAATGCCAGCAGTTGGCTGGCTTTCTCTTTTTTCCCTTTTTACTCCATGTGGACTTCCAGCCTGTGAGATGGCACCAACCACATTCAGGGTGGATCTTCCTTCCTAGTCAATCCTCTCTGGAAACACCATCATGGACATACCCAGAGGTATGCCTTAACAATCTCCTTTTTGTTCTTGTTGTTAGGTGCCTTTGAGTCAGATCAGACTCATAGTGACCCTGTGAACTACACAACAAAATGCTCTGTGACACTATGCCAGGCACATGATCATTTTTATGTTTAAGTTCATTGTTGTAGACACTATGTCAATCCATCTACTTGAGGAACTTCCTTTCTTATGTTGACACACCAGTTTCCAAAACATGATGTCCTTCTGCGGGATTGGTTCTTTTGAAAACATGTTCAAAATATGTAAGATGCATCTAGCCACCCTTGCTCTCAAGGAGAACTCTGGCTCTATTTATTCTAGGACAAATTTGTTGGTTCTTTTGGCAGTCTATGCCATATTGAATATTTGTCTCCAGCACTGCAACTCAAATTCATCAATTCTTCTACTGTCTGCCTTATTCAAAGTCCAGCTTTCACAAACATACAATGTAACTGAAAATACCATGGCATGAGTCAGATGCACCTTCATCTTCAATGTGACATCTTTACTTTTCAATACTTTAAAGAGGTCTTTTGCAATAGCTTTTCCCAGTGCAATGCAGCTTTTGATTTCTTGACTGCTGCTTTCATAGGTGTTGATTGTAGAATCAAGTAAAGCAAAATCTTGGACAACCTCAATCATTTCTCCATTTGTCATGAAGTTGCTTACTAACCCAGTTGCAAGGTTTTTTGTTTTGCTGGTGTTGAGGCATAATCCATACTGAAGCCTGTGTTCTTTGATCCTTCTCAGTAAATGTTTCAAATTTTCTTCACTTTCAGCAAGCAAAGCTGTTTCATCTGCATAACACAAGTTATTAATGAGTTTTCCTCCAATTAAGATGCTGCATTCTTGTTCATAAAGTCCAGCTTCTTGGAATATTTGCTCAGCATAGAGATTGAAGATGTAGGTGAAAGGACACATCTCTGACACACATACCTTTCCTGATTTTAAACCAGGCAGTGATTCCTTTGAGTGCCACCTGGTCCATGTACAGATTCCTCATGAGTACAATTAAATGTTCTGTTATTCCCATTCTTTGCAATGTGATCCATAATTAGTTGTGTTCCACACAGTCAAATGCTTTGGCATAGTCAATAAAACACAAACATCTTGCTTGTATTCTGTGCTTTTGGCTAATATCTATCTGACATCAGTAATGATGTCCTTGGTTCCACACCCTCTTCTGAATCTGGACTGATTTTTCTGGCAGTTTACTCTTAATATAGTGCTGTGGTCACTTTTTTATGATCTTTAGCAAAATATTACTTGCATGAGATATTAATCATATCATTTGATAATTTCTGTAATTGTGCCCTTTCTTGCAAATAGGCAAATATTGATCTTTTTCAGTCAGTTGGCCAGGTATTGTTGTTTACTAAACCTCTTAGCATAAACAAGTGAGAACCTCCAGTGCAGTATCTGCTTGTTGAAACATCTCAATTGGTATTCCATTAGTAGTTGGAAAATTATGTTTCACCATTTCTTCAAGGCAGCTTGTATTCTTATCATTCTTTTGATGTTTTCTGCATAGTTTAATATTTTCCCTGCGGGATCCTTCAATGTTGCCACTTGAAGCTAGAATTATTTCTTCAATTCCTTAAGTTTAAGAAAACTAGAGTGTGTTCTGCCCTTTTGGTTTCTATCACCAGCAATTTGCACATTTAATTACAGTATTTGATTTTGTCTTCTCAAGCTGCCCTTTCAAATATTTTGTTTAGTTATTTAACTTTGTCATGTCTTCCTTTTACGTTGGCTGCTTGACATTCAATGGCAAGTTTCAGAGTCTCTTTTGACATATAATTTGGTCTTTTCTTTTTAATAACCTTTTGCTTTCCTCAGAAATGATGTCTTTGATATCATGCCACAACTCATCTGATCTTTGATCATTAGTGTCTTAACACATCAAATCTGTTCTTTTCTTTTCTTTTCTTTTCTTTTTTTATTAGAAATTTTTAATGTACATCATAATGTGATTGATTTTGACATGCTTTTCGTTGTGACAATTTCCATATATGCAATTTGATAAGCATTATTCATATAGGTTACCCCTTACCCTCCTCTATGTTTCCCCCCTCCCCCCTTCCCATCTAAGTTTCCCATCCAAGTCCTCTCTATCTTTTACTATATACTATTTTTCTATATGTCCTTGGGTTCCATTTCTGTTTAAGATAGAAACTTTGCCTGTAGTGGTCTTTGTTTCTATCTTGTTAGAACAATTACATGCGATTTCTAGTCCATTTATATTGACCTCATTCTTATCTTCCCTCCCCCCCTTTTAATGTGATCTGACCTTTGAGTAGGATTTTTCCTTCTTGTAATTTTGAGTCA
>VMDO01003763.1:0-50121 GCA_007922755.1 Pedetes capensis
TCAAAATAAGGAGAAAAAATTAAAACTGATTAGGTGATGCTTAAGGTAAAAAATAAAGTTAAATGATATATTTAAAAAGATAAATTCTCAAGTCAACAACTTAAGGAACTGGAAAATGAAGAATAAATAAATGCAAAGTGAGCAAAAGGAGAGAATAAGATAATAACAGAGAGAAGTAAAACATATCAATAAAAATTTTAAATAAAATTGATGAGAATAAATTTTACTTCTTGAAACAGTGCAACAAAATTGACAAGACTTTAGCTAGATTGAGAGAAAAAGGCGAAGGTTTCAATTTATTAAAGTCAGAAATGAAAGAAAGGCTATTACTATTGATCCTATAAAGATAAAAAGGATCATAAAATATTATGAACAATCATATACTCAAAAATTTGAGTTACTTAAATGAAATAAGCAAATTGCTAGATATATAAAACCTAGCAAGACTGAATCATGAGGAAATATTCAACTAGTACAAGAAGTAGTAAGGAGATTGAATCAGTAACAACAGACTTCCCAAAAGAAAGAAAGGTACTGCATCCAATTGCTTTATTGGCAATTTCTATTACTACATACTTAGAAGAACTAATAAAAATCCTTTCCAACCTTTCTAGAAAATAGAAAAAGTTTGAACAATTGCAAGTGCATTCAATGAAGCCAACATCACTGTAGAATAGTGGTTACCAGGGGCTGGAGGAGGGGAGCAGAGCGTTTGAAAGGGGGTACAGAGGTGCAATTTGGTGTAATGAAAATGTTCTGACAGATGGTGATGGTGGCACAACAAAGTGAATGTATTTAATGTCGCTTAACTGCACACTTTGTTGTTCTTGTTAAGTGCTGTCAAATCAGAAGTGGTTAAATCAGAAATTTTATTATACATTATATATGATTCTACTACACATATTTACTATGTACATTTAATCTATGTTCATCAAAACATAATGGAAAGGAAAGAACGGCTCTTGTAGATTTGGGGAGATTGGAACTAATACATTTAAAATGTGATGACAGTCTGACTGTCTAGCAGTATTTCTAACACCCTGGGAAAACTGAGACACTCAGACATTCACAGAATTTAATCAGATATTTTTATTGTATATAAGACTATATTTGGAAAATTTCTGTTGCCTGTTTTAGTAAGTAGACCTTGAAATGTAGCTATAAAATTAACAGTAGTGTGTGTGTACATGTGCATGTGTGCACATGTTTTTCAAGGAGACACATTTAATATTTTCTCATCCCCTACAGGATAAAACTCAGTCTCCTTAGCACAGCACCTAAAATCTTCTACGTGAACTCCATCCTCCCCTTGCTCAACCCTTACCTTCTCTCTCGACTTGCTTTGTATTCCACAGTGCCAAACACATATTCTTTCATACAGACCACAGTGTTTGTGGCTCATTCACATCACAGAACTGCTAAGCCTTTCCACTTGCTCTTACCTGTGCCCAAAAGATTCCCTTTGACCCTGGGTTCATGGCAATCTCTTGTTTGATATAGCAAAAATCCAGTTCAGTGTTGTGTCCCTTTATAGAATGCTTTCAGATGAGATAATCAGAGCCCCTTCTCCATCTGCATAACAGGTGTGCTGTGCCCATGGAACTGCAGAAGTCCTTTCTCTATCCACCTATCACCACTAATGTGCCTTACTAGACAGACTTCATCAATGCCTCATTGTTTGCAATGCCCTGTTAAATTTAACTTCAGCATTTTTACTTAATGAGATCAACTGATAAAATTTAACTAAAATAAAAAGTATTAAGAAATGATGGTGAGTAGTTGATCTATTCGTATTCCCTTTTTAAAATTTTTGTTACTGGGGATTGAACCTAGGATCTCCTGCATACTAGGCCAATGCTGTACCACTGAGCAGCACCCCTAAGCCCTTTTCATTTTTTGTTATTTTAAGACAATGTCTCACTAAGTTGGGCCTGCTGCCTCTGGCTTCAAACCTCTGAGTTTCTCAGCTTCCTGAGTTGCTGAGATTATAGGCTGTCCCATGGTGTCTGGCTTCATCTTTCCTTTCAGACTAAGCCACTACAAGTGGCTAAATCACGGAACAATGATAATAAAAATTATGCAGTCTGACAAAATGAGCAAGCTGTGTTCTTAGTTCTAAGAAACCACCCTTCCCTGTTGCAAAATAAGATCTGAAATGGCAATTTCCTGGAATATGAATGTTTATTCCAAATTTAGGGAAAGAGAACTGTGACTTTGGTGACACTCATGCATGCTTTTCTTTGTGTTTTTCACATCCACATGTCTATTGAGAAATTTTCTGTTTCTTTATATTCTTAGGATCTTCATAAATATAAAGGGTTGTTGTTGTTGTTGTTGTTGTTAGGTGCTGTCGAGTTGATATCCAACTCATAGCGACCCTCTGGACAACAGGGGAAACACTGTTGTCAGTGCTTCTCTGCTGTTCATAGGGTTTTCAATGGCAGATTGATTTTTGGGAGGGGGTTGCCAGGTCCTTCTCCTAAGCCTACAGCTTCTGGTGTTCCCAGGCGGTCTCCCATCCAGGTACTAACCAGGCCTGACCCTATTTAGCTTCTGAGATCTGATGGGATCGGATGCCACAGGGCTAGAGCTGCAGCCAAATATAAAGGGTTAAGCTTCCATAAATCACTATAAACTCAAAGCATCATAATAAAGCAATGAATTATAAAGGGGAGACAGCATGAACTGTAAATTACTTAGGATTTTGGAAGTTTGTTTCTATTCTTGTAAGCCTTATGCATTGTTCTAAACTTCTTTCAGCTTCAATTTCATCATCAATAATAATAATAATATCTATCTCAAGAACATTTATTGTAAGCATTATTCTCATGGGTGTCTAGTTCAGTGTTGGTTAAGTCATCAAAAAAGTTGTTGTTGTTGTTAAATGCTGTTGAGTTGTGTCCAACTCAAAGGGATTCTATGTACAACAGAATGAAACATTACTCAACACTGTGCCATGCCTGGCACTATGTCACTATTTCTCTGCTATTGATAGAATTTTCAATCATTGATTGTTTTTCAAAATTGATTCAGAATAAAATTAATAGAAAATTTGCATTTATTTAATTTTCATAGGAACTGAGAAATGCTTAAAACATAAGTCTAATCTATTTATATTTTGTATTTCCTATTTTATTTTTATCTATTTTCCCATTGTATATAACAATTTTTCTTTATTTACTATGGTTTTCTTTTGCTTATTTTTGTAACTCTCTATTTGCAATTATATTGATGAGGTTAATCCATTACTATTGGTTCAATTGATTCAGAAATCAAATAGTTCATGTAGATTGCTTAGTAGTTATCCTTCAATTTTATGTAGCTATCTATGAAATTAGCAACATTTAAATTAATTGATAGCTCTATTTTCCTTGCAAATCTTGTAATAAGCTTACAATGCTTTCTATGTTATACTCCTGTTCATCATTGTTATTTTATTTTTAGTATTTTAGTTCTATTTGGTGTCTACCCTTCCCTAAGTTATGAATCCATTGTCACCACAATCATTAGTCATATTATTATTATAATGCAGTACAAATATGATACATTAGTTTCACAATGTTTGTTTCTTTTATCCCAAGCCTTCCTAAATAGCTTCACTACTTCTGGAAGAAATCTCTTCTTTAGTAGTTATTTTATGGAGAGTGTGATTAGTAAGTTCTGTTTCATTTGTATTTCAGGAAGGATCCATTTTGTATGCAGTGTTTAATATAGTTAGATATAGAATAATTAGTTGGAAGATTTGTTTCCTCACAACTTTGAATATGGCATTTCAATATCTTGGCTTATGCTTCTCACTGATAAAATGCCATTCATCTTCTTGCTTTCCTGTGTGATATTTTCTCTTGAGCCTCTTAAGTGATCTTTTATTCCTTTTGGTGTTCTATACCTATATTTGATAGCCCTGTCTGGAATTACCTTCATTATACTGCTCAGGACCCAGCATGCTTCTTCTGTTGTTGTTGTTGTTGTTGTTGTTGTTGTTGTTGTTGTTAGGTGCTGTCCAGTCGGTATCCGACTCATAGCGACCCTCATAGGGTTTTCAATGGCTGACTGTTTCGGGATTGTTGTTGTTGTTGTTGTTGTTGTTGTTAGGTGCCGTCAAGTCGGTATCCAACTCATAGCGACCCTGTGCACAACAGGGGAAACACTATTGTCAGTGCTTCTCTGCTGTTCATAGGGTTTTCAATGGCAGATTGATTTTTGGGAGGGGGTTGTCTGGTCCTTCTCCCAAGCCTACAGTATCTGGTGTTCCTTGGCGGTTTCCCATCCAAGTACTAACCAGGCCAGACCCTGCTTAGCTTCCGAGATCTGATGGGATCTGATGCCACAGGGCTACGGCTGCAGGCAATGTTGCTTCTATGAGGCTGTAATTTTAGAAAATATAAAGGCATTTTGTTTTTAAATATTGTTTCCTCATTATTGACAATAGGTTATCTTTTTGGAAATCCTATTTTGTGTATATACCCAGTCTCTTAAATTCTCATCTATATTCTTCATCTTTGTATATCTCTGCGTTAATTCACAGTAAATTGTCTACAATCTCTTTTAAAATCTACTGATTTTTCTCTTAGCCATTTGATCCATCTACTAAGTTGTGTTTTATTTGAGTGACTGCATTTTTAATTTCTACAACTTTATTTGCCTTTTTTCTGGCTGAATTTTTTTTCACATTATTCTCTTGATTCATATATTCTTATTCTTTCACTGGATCATTGAGCAATTAAAACATATTCATTCTGAAATTGCCTTAATATATGTTTATTATCCTTAGTTATAAGACACAGTTCTTTCTCATTTCATCTTTTCAAAAAGCTACAATAGTGTTTGTTTTCTCTTTCATGATTTTATTCCTGAACCCCACCCCCATCACCATATGAGGTTCTTCCATGTGCCTGGTCAGTGGAGATGCTTCTGTGGAACATATTTGCACTTGTTTCCAAAATTTTCCACCTTTTTGGTTTCACATTTGCAGGATAATATTAAGTTAGTTTTAAAAGAAAAGAGTAAGATTTAAGAAGCAATGGTGAACAACCAAACGTAGAAACTAATATTCCCAATACCCAGAGTGAGAATGAGAGGGGGGAGGTACAGGACCCTACTTATTTTCACTTTTTTCCTGTGTGTGATGCATTTTTCATCCATGTTCCTTGAGAAGCAGAAAGTATTCTTAGGTTTTCATGAGTGGAATGTTTTTGCAGAGCTTGTTTCATAGATGAGGTATACTTTGTGCCTAATAACTCCATGGTTACCCCCACATGTCTGTCAGTTTGCCATACTGTGGGAGCTTTGTGGGTTGCTGTGATGCTGAAACTTATGCTACTGGTATTTAAGATACCAGCTGGGTCACCCTTGGTGTACAGGTTTTGGCTGAGCTTCCAGATTAAGATAGAGTAGAGAATAGGACTTGGCAGTCCACTCCAGAAAAAAATAACCATTGAAAACTCCATGAATACCACTGAAACACTATAAGATATAATACCAGAAAATGAGCTTCCCAGGATGGAACGAACTCAAAACAAAACTGAGGAAGAGTTACCTCCTCAAAGTAGAGTCTACCTTAACGATAGAAATGGAGTAAAGTTCCAGGGACATCCATTTGCTGATATGGCATGACTCAAAATGAGGAAGAACAACTGTAAACATCTATTAATAATTGGAAGGCAGGAATGTAAGTACTATGAAACTAGGAAAATTAAATATTGTCAAAAAGGAAATGGAGCTCATAAACATTGACATTTTAGGTATCAGTGAGCTAAAATGTGCTGGCATGGGCCATTTTGAATCAGATAATCATATCTACTATGCTGGGAATGACAAATGAAAGAGAAATAGGGTTGCATTTATCATCAAAAAAGGATATCAAGATCTGTCCAGAAGTATAATGCTGTCAATGATAGAATAATTTACATACATCTACAAGGAAAGACAGTTAATATGACTATTATTCAAATTTAAGCACCCATGATAAAAAGCCATGGTGAAACCACAAATGAAGACAGAGAGGACTTTTACCAGATTCTGCTATCTGAAATACATGAAAGATGCAATTAGGATGTACTGATAATTCCTGGTGACTGGAATCAAAGTTGGAAACAAAGAAGCTGGCTCAGTAACTGGAAAGTATAGGCTTGATGAAAGAAATAATGCTGGAGATCTAATGATAGAATTTTGTCAGACTAATGACTTTATCATTGTAAACACATTTTTTCATCAACATAAATGGGGACTATACACATGGAAATCACCAGGGACATTTAAGAATCAAGTCAACTACACTTATGGAAAATGAAGAAAAATCTCATTATCAAATGTTGGAACCATACCAGGGGCTAACTATGGATGAAACCATCAACTACTCATATGCAGACTCAAACTGAAACTGAAGAAAATTAGAAGTGTAGGAGAGCCAAAATATGACCTTGAGTATATCCCACCTGAGTTCAGAGAACAACTCAAGAACATGTTTGATGCATTAGACACTAATGATAGAAGACCAGAGGAGTTGTGGCATGACATCAAAGACATCATTAATGAGGAAAGCAAAAGGTTATTTAAAGGACAGGAAAAAAGAAAAGATAAAATTAGATGTCAAAAGACAATCTGAAATTTGCCCATGAACACTGAGTAGCTAAAGTAAAAGAAAGACACCATGAAGTTAAGGAACTAAGCAGAAGATGTCAAAGTGCAGCTGGAGAAGATAAAATCAAATATTATAGTGACATGTGTGCAAAGAGCTGAAAGTAGAAAACTGAAAGGAAGGAATATGGTCTGCTTTCTCAATTTTAAGGAATTGGAGGAAACTTCAAGCCTTGAATGCCAATAGTGTGGGATTTTACAAGAAAAATATTAACAAAGGAAACATCAACAGAAGTGGAAGGAATAGACAGAGTCATTATACAAAAAAGAATTGGTGAGTGAGCAACCATTTCAAGAGGGTGCATACAATCAGGAACCAGTGGTACGGAAGGACAAAGTGGAAGCTTCTTTGAAGCAATCGGTGAAACACAACGATCCCAGAATTGGTGGAATACCAACTGAGATGTTTGAACAAACAGATTCAGCCCTGGAAGTGCTAACTTCTTTATGCCAAGAGAATTAGAAATTGGCTGCCTGGTCAACTGACTAGAACACATCCATATTTTTGCCTGTCCCCAAGAAAGGGGATCCAACCAAATGTGGAAGCTATTGAATGATATCATTAATATCATATGCAAGCAAAATTTTGCTAAGGATCATTCAATAGCAGCTGCAGCAGTACATAGACAAGGAACTAATGGTAAATCAATCCAGATTCAGAAAAGGGTGTGGAACCAGGGACATATTGATGACATCCCATGGATAATAGTGGAAAGCAGAGAATATCAGAAAGATATTTGTCTATATTTTATCAAATATCCAAATGCATTTGACTATATGGATCATAACAAATTATGGATAACACTGTAAGGAATGGGAATACCAGATCTCTTAATTGTGCTCATGAGGAATCTATACATGGACCAGAAGGCATTCTTTCAAACAGAACAAGGAAAAACTGCCTGGTTTAAAGTCGAGAAAGGTGTGCACCAGGAATGTATTCTTTCACCATACATCTTCAATCTCTATGCTGAGCAAATAATCCTAGAAGTTGGACTTTATGCAGAAGGAAACAGCATCATGATTGGAGGAAGACTCATTGACAATCTGTGTCATGGAGATGGCCCAACTTTGCTTACTGAAAGTGAAGAGGATTTGAAACAATTACTGATGAAGATCTAAGGACACAACCTTCGGTATGGATTGTGCCTCAAACTCAACAAAACAAAAATTCTTTACAATGGGGTCAGTACACAGCTTCATGATAAATGAAGAAAATATTGAGGTTGTCCAAGATTTTGCTTTACTTGGTTGTACAATCAACATCAATGGAAGCAGTTGTGAAGTTAAATGATACATTGCATTGGGAAAAGCTCTTTCAAAATACCTCTTTAAAGTGTTGAAAAGTAAAGATGTCACATAGAAGACAAAGGTGAGCCTGACTCATGACATGGTATTTTCAGTTGCATTGTATGGTTGAGAAAGCTGGATACTGAATAAAGGAGATAGGAGAATTGATGATTTTGAATTATGGTGCTGGAGATGACTATTGCATATACCATGGACTGCCAAAAGAACCAAAAGATCTGTCCTAGAAGGAATGCAACAAGAGTGTTCCTTGGAAGCAAGGATGACTAAACTCAGTCTTACCTATTTTGGACATGTACACAGGTGGGACCAATCCCTGGAGAACATCATGTTTGGGAGAGTGGCAGGTCAGGAAAAAAGGTAAACCCTCAACTAGATGGATTGACACAGTATATGCAACAATGAACTCAAACATAAATAAGATCATATATGCCTGGTATCGAATCAGGGAGTGTTTATTCTGTTTGACATATGGTTGCTGTATGTCAGGCCTCACTCAACAGCACCCAACAAAAGAAAAGCTGCTTCAGGAATTGGATGGGAGACCACCTAGGAATACCAGGTGCTACAGGCTAGGGAGAAGCACCTCGCAATCAATTCCCAAAACAATCCACCATTGCAAACACTATGAAGAGCAGAGAAGAACTGAAAATAGTGCTGGGCATGGCACAGTGTTGGGGACTGTTTCATTCTGTTGCATATAAGGTGCCTGTGGGTTGGACCCAACTCAAGGGCATCTAACCACAACAACTACATAAAAGTTTTAGCTCTTCAAAAGTATGGAACTTATAGTCAGCTGTCTCCTCCTCCCAATGTAGGTGTCAACATAATTGTCAAGTTCCCATTCTCCTTACATTCATCTTCTACTCATCATTCTTGATTTTAATTTCCTTCTTTCCTTCCTTCCTCCCTCTTCTCCTCCCTCCAGCTCATGGGTCCTCTGTCTACTGAAAGATAGGAATCAGACACAGGCTAGTTTTTCAAGGAAAGCAAAATTTATCATATGACAAAAACATAGCAGTCTACTCTATAGACACAGTAGCTAGAAATGGGAAAGTAAGTTAGCACCAGACTCCCCATAGGTGAAGAAGGGAATAATCAGAGGTGGACCTTTCATTTTGGGAGGAAGGGTTTGAGTATCCATGCTACTTCTGGGTAAGGTTTTGAAGATTTATGTTTCTTCTATAAAAAGAGTAGACTTATAGTGCACATACTCTGCTTTATGTATGGATCCATATGTGACCTATGCTATTCCATCTTCAAGGCATATCTTTTACAATGATAATGAAGCAAAGTTATTTTTGGACAGAAGTATCTTCTCTTGAGGATTTTGTAGCTTATGCAAAGTCTGCAGCCCATTTGTAGGTAAAAGGTATATAAAATCCAGTCTAAAGCATTGATTTTTATGACTTTTGTTGTTGTTGGATGCTTTCAAGTTGGATCCAACTCATAGTGACCCTATCTACAATAGAACAAAACACTACCTAACACTATGCTATGCACACAATCTTTTTATGTTTGAGTCCAATGCTGCAACCACTATGTTTCTTCTCATTTAGAGTCATACCATATCAGTAAAAGGGGGTCCCAAGGGCGTTAGTCCATTCCTATCATCAAGGTTGACTCTATTTTGAGGAGGCAACTCTTCTGCAGTCATCTCTCAAATGTTTTCCAGCCTGGAGGGCTCATTTTATGACATTATATCTGAGAGTGCCTCCCTGCTCTTCATAATGTTCTCAATGGCTTTTTCAGGAATGGGTTGCTGGGTCCTTTGCCCTAGTCAGTCTTAGTCTGGAAGCTCAACTAAAACATGTCCACCATGGGGGAATCTGCTGGTATCTGAAATATCAATTGCATAGCTTTCAACATCACAACAACATGCAAGCCCCCACAGCACAAGATGAAAGACACATGTGAGTTTCATGACTTTGGAAGCTGGTAATCATTGCTTTCATAGTCTAGTGGCAGCTCAGTCTTACAGGGATTGTGTATATGACTATGTGTGCATATATTAATTGTACAGAATATTAGGTTTCATTATTGTAATATATATGTATATAACTTTGATCACATTCACCACCATTGTTCTTTCCTGCCTCCCCAACCTTTACTGGTCTCCTTCCTCCTCCTAAATATTCTCCATTCTACATTCATTGTCCAAGATTTTGCTTTGGTTGGCTCTATAATCAACACCCACAGAAGCAGCAGTCAAGAAATCAGAAGACACATTGCTCTAGGAAAATCTGTGGTAAAACATCTTTAGAGTATTGAAAAGCAAAGTTGTCACATTGAAGACGAAAATGCGTCTGACTCATGTCATGGTATTTTCAGTGGCATCATATGGTTGTGAGAGTTGGACATTGAACAAGAGAGACAGAAAAAGAATTGATGTTTTTGAATTGTGGTGCTGGAGATGTCTATTGAATATACCATGGACTGCCAAAAGAACCAACAGATCTGTCCTAGAAGAAGTGCAACCAGAGTGCTCCTTGGAAGCAAGAATGGCTAGACTGCATCTTACATATTTCAGACATGTAGTCAGGAGAGATCAATCCCTGGAGAATAACATCATGTTTGGGAGAGTGGCAGGTCAGCGCAAAAGAGGAAAACCCTCCACCAGATGGATTGACACAGTGTCTGCAACAATGGGCTTAAACATAAATAAGATCGTTTGCCTGGCACAGAATCGGCAAGTGTTTTGATCTGCTGCACATAGGGTTGCTATGAGTCAGACTCAACTCTACAGCACCTAACAACAACAACAACAACTTTCATTTTTTAAAAATTTAGATTCCACATGACAGAAATCATGTGATATTTGTCTGTCTGAGTCTGACTTATTTTGCTTAATGTAATGATTTCCAGTTACACTCATTTTCTTGCAAATGACATAATTTTCTTCCTTCCTTATGGCTGAAGAAAATTCCATGATGTGTGTGTATATAACATTTTTTTATCCATTTATCTCTAATGGACATCTAGATTGATTTCATAACCTAAGTATTGTGAATAGTGCTGTAATAAACAGGGATATGCAGGTATCTCTGTGGTATGGTGACTTAGATTCTTTGTGCATATACTCAGAGGCAGTAGAGGTGGATCTTGTGGTAGTTCTAATTTTAATTCTTTGAGGAATCTCCATTCTGACTTCCATAGTGGCTGTACTAATGTATACTCTTACCAGCAGTTTTCCTGTTTCCAGCACTCTCACACCATTAGGTTTTTTGTTTTGTTTTGTTTTGTTTTTATTTTTTGTTTGTATTCTTAATGATAGTCATCTAATTGGGGTGAGATGGAATCTTAATGTATTGTTAATTTGCATTTTCCCGATGGCTAAATATGTTGAACATTTATTTCATGTTATTTATCAGCCATGTGTGTTTCTTCTTTTTGATAACTGTTTAATTTCTCCTCCATTTTTGGAATGGATTATTCGTTCATTTGGTGGTTAGTTTTTGGAGTTCTTTATTTGGGATATTATTGCTTTGTCAGATAAAAGATTATTCTCCCATTCTGAAACCTGTCTCCACATTCTGGTAATTGTTGCTTTTGCTCTATAGAAACCTTTTCATTTGATGCAACATCATTTGTCAATATCAAGAATTTTTACTATTGTTTCCTCAGCTATTGGAGTCCTTTTTAGAAAGTCATTGCCTATTTCTGTATGCTGAGTGTTTTTCCTATGTTTTCCTCTAGTGGCTTCAAAGTTTCAGGTCTTACTTTAAGGCCTTTGATCCATTTTGGATTGATTTTTTCACAAGATGAGAGATAGGATCTAATTTCAGTTTTCTACATGTGGCTATTCATTTCCCCAAGGACCATTCATTGAAGAGGCTGTCTTCTCTCCAGTGAATTTTTGACATGTTTGTTGACAACCAGTTGGCTAAAGCTGTGCTTCTGGATCCTTTACTATACTCCTTTGGTCATGTATCTGCTTATGTGCCTGTAGTATGATTTGAAATCAGATATTGTGATACCTCCAGCACTGTCCTTTTTATTCAGTATTGATTTGGTTATTCAGGGTTGTTCTTCCATATAAAATTTAGGAATTTTTTACATTTCTGTGAAGAATATAATTGGAATTTTCATGGGAACTTCATTGAAGCTTTAAGTCACTTTGCGAGCACTCTGCCACTAAGCTACATCCCCACTCCAACTCTTGTGGTTCTAACAGTTTCTGACTCCGTCGGGTCCATGAGCCCTATCTATTCTTCCTGGTTGTCACCCTTCTTTCTTTCCTTCCTTCCTGCTCCATTATTTTAATATTTATTCTCACATCTGTATTGGAGGTAGAGAATGAGTACACAATATGCAACTAAATTAACCATATTAATCATAATGGCCCTTCATTTCACTAATAGTAAGTTCAAATAAAAATGTAATCACTCATACGACTGAAGGAAGAAAATAGTTTTCGGAATACCAATATTGTGATAGTGCTAATTTCGTTTTTGGACTAATTCAGGAGGAGTAATTTGCATTCTGAATTTTGATAATTACATCATCAGTGGACTCACTCTAACTTTACTCCTCATTTTTTCTAGGTGCACTACTGCTTAGATTTAAATTGCTAAGTATTAACATGAAAATTTTAATACAAAATTAAGAAAGTCTCAAAGAGAAATAATTGCTTCTACAGCTGTCCTGGGGAGTCTTTCAGAAATTAATTGGATTCAATTCTCAATCAACTGCATTATGTTTTTAGTCATTTTTAGAAGGTGAAAGACTACATGGTTTAGTCTATAATCACATATTTTTCTGAAGAGTCTATTAAGTATTCTTTGGTCATAAATAAGGGTCTATTAAAAAATTTAGTGGAAGTCTTTATGTTTCAAAATCTTTAGAAATTGTCTGATAGCATTTTGTGTTTTGTCCCAAAGGAAAAGTCAAACTAGACATGCTATTGTTCTTTTAAGGATACTAGAGTTTTTCAGAAAGAGTTCTATCTGTGTATGTATTATTGACTATACAAAGGCCTTGGACTGTGTGGATCAGAACAAATTATGAATGATGTTGCAAAAAAGGGGAAGAATAGAAGACTATATTGTACTCATGAGGAGTCTATGATGGACCAGGAGGCAGTTGTTAGAACAGAACAAAGTAACATTGCTTGCTTTAACATCAGGAAATGTGTGCCTCAGGTCTGTATCTTTTCACCTTGCCTCTTCAGTCTTGTGCTGACCAAATAATCTGAGAAGCTGGGCTTTATAAAGAAGAATATGGAATCATGATTGGAGGAAGACTTATCCACAACCTATGTTATGCAGATAACACAAATCTGCTTGCTGAGAGTGATGAAGGCTTGACACATTTACTGATGAAGATCAAAGCCTTCAGTATGGACTGCACCTCAACATCAAGAGAACAAAAGTACTTAGAACTGGGTCAGTAAGCAACTTCATGATACATGGAGAAAAGATTGAGTTTGTCCAAGATTTTTGTTTACTTAGTTCTACAATTGACACTCACAGAAGTAGCAGTCAAGAAAAAAATCAAAAGACACATTGCAAATTTTTAAAGTATTGAAAAGTAAAAATGTCACATTAAAGACAAAGGTGCACCCAACTCATGCCATGGTATTTTCAGTTACATAATATACATGTGAAAGCTGGATACTGAATAAAGGACACAGAAGAAGAATTGATGCTTTTGAATTATGGTGCTGAGGATGAATATAGACTACATCATGGACTTCCAAAAGAATCAACAGATCTATCCTAGAGGAAGTGCAACCAGAGCGTCCTTGGAAGTAAGGATGAATAGACTGTATCTTACATATTTTGAATATGTAGTCAGGACGGACCAAACCCTGGAGAAGGACATCAAGTTTGGAGAGTGGGGGGGTCAACACAAAAAAGGAAGACCCTCAGTTAGATGGATTCGAACTGTATCTGCAACAATGGGCTTAAACATAAAAAAGATCCTATGCAGGTCATTGTGTTGGATACTATTTCATTGTGCTGTACATAAGTTCCCTATGAATCAGACATGACTTGATGGCACTCAATAACAACTGAATTTTTCAGAGAATTTTATATATACACATATGTTGTTGTTGCTAGGTGCTGTCAAGTCAAGTCCAACTCATAGCAACCCTATGTACAGCAGATCAAAACACTTGCTGATTCTGTGCCAGGCAAACGATCTTATTTATATTTAAGCCCGTTGTTGCAGACACTGTGTCAATCCATCTGGTGGAGGGTTTTCCTCTTTTCCGTTGACCTGCCATTCTCCCAAACGTGATGTCATTCTCCAGGGATTTATCTCTCCTGACTACATGTCCGAAATATGTAAGACGTAGTCTAGCCATTCTTGCTTCCAAGGAGCACTCTGGTTGTACTTCTTCTAGGACAGATTTGTTGGTTCTTTTGGCAGTCCGATGGTATATTCAATAGACGTCGCCAGCACCACAATTCAAAAGCATCAATTCTTTTTCTGTCTCTCTTGTTCAATGTCCAGCTTTCACAACCATATGATGCCACTGAAAATACCATGACATGAGTCAGACACATTTTCGTCTTCAATGTGACATCTTTGCTTTTCAATACTCTAAAGAGATCTTTTACCACAGCTTTTCCTAGAGCAATGTGTCTTTTGATTTCTTGACTGTTGCTTCCGTGGGTGTTAATTATAGAGCCAAGCAAAGCAAAATCTTGGACAATGTCAATCTTTTCTCCATTTATTATGATGTTGCATTCTGACCCAGTTGTACAGATTATTGTTTTGTTGATGTTTAGTTGTAACCCATACTGAAGGCTATGATCTTTGATTTTCATCAGTAAATGTTTTAAATCCTCTTCACTTTCAGCCAGCAGAGTTGTGTCATCTGCATAATGCAGGTTGTTAATGACTCTTCCTCCAATCTTGATGCCGTGTTCTTCCTCATAAAGTCCAGCTTCTGGGAGTATTTGCTCAGTGTATACATTGAAGAGATAGGGTGAAAGCATACAGTCCTGACGCACACCTTTCTCAACTTTAAACCACTCAGTATTTCCTTGTTCTATTTGAGCAACTGCCTCCTGGTTCATGTACAGATTTCTCATGAGCACAATTAGGTGTTCTGGTATTCCCATTTTCCAAAGTGTTATCCATAATTTGTTATGATCCACACAATCAAATGCCTTTGCATAGTCAATAAAACATAGATAGACATCTTTTTGGTATTCTCTGCTTTCAGCTAATATCCACCTGACATCAGCAATGATGTCCCTGATTCCCCTCCCTCTTCTGAATCCCGCTTGATTTTCCGGTAATTCCCTGTCTATATACTGCTGCAGTCACTTCTGAATGATCTTTAGTAGAATTTTGCTGGTGTGTGATATTAATGATATTGTCCAATAGTTTGCACATTCAGTTAGATCCCCTTTTTTGGGAATAGGCACAAATATGGATCTCTTCCAATCAGTTGGCGAGGTAGCTGTTTTCCAAATCTGTTTGCATAAACATGTTGACACCTCCAGTGCTGCACCTGTTTGTTGAAACATCTCTATTGGTATCCCATCAATTCCTGGAGCCTTGTGTTTTATCAGTTCTCTCAAGGCAGCTTCCACTTCATCCTTCAACACCATTGGTTCCTTTTCATATGCAACCTCTTGGAATGGTTGGTCATCTTCCAATTCTTTCTTGTATAATGACTCTGTGTATTCTTCCCATCTTCTGTTGATGTTTCTTGAATCATTTAACATTTTTCCTGTAGAATCTTTCACTACTGCCACTTGAGGGTTGAATTTTTCTTCACTTATTTAAGCTTGAGAAACACAGAGTGTGTTCTTCCCTTTCGGTTTTCTGCCTCCAGCTCCTTGCACATGTCATTATATTTGTTTTTGTCTTCTCAAGCTGCCTTCTGAAATCTTCTGTTTAGTTCCTTAACTTCATCATGTCTTCCTTTTACTTTAGCTGCTGGACATTTGAGGGCAAGTTCTAATGTCTGTTTTGACATGTAATTTGGTCTTTTCTTTTTTTCTTGTCTTTTTAAGAACTTTTTGCTTCCTTCTTGAATGATATCTTTTATGTCATGCCACAAATCTTCTGGTCTCCTATCATTTGTGTCTAATGCATTAAACCTATTTTCGAGGTGGTCTCTGAACTCAGGTGGGATATACTCAAGGTCATACCGTGGCTCTTGTATACTTATTCTAATTTTCTTCAGCTTCAGTTTGAACTTGCATATGAGAAGTTGATGGTCTGATCCACATTCAGCACCTGGTCTTGTTTTGACATTTTGTATGGAGCTTTTCCATTGTCTCTTTCCACATATGTACTCAATTTGATTCCTATATGTTCCATCTGGTGAAGTCCATGTGTATAGTCTCCATTTATGATGTTGAAAAAATGTATTTGTAGTGAAAAGTTCGCTGGTCTGACAAAATTCTATCATGCAATCTCTAGCTTCTTTTCTGTCACCAAGACCATATTTCCTAACTACTGAGGCTTCTTGTTTGTTTTCAACCTTTGCATTCTAGTCACCAGTGATTATCAGTATGTCTTGATTGCATGTTTGATCTATTTCAGATTGCAGAACCTGATAGAAGTCTTCCTTTTCTTCATTTGTGGCCTTAGTGGTGGATGCATAAATTTGAATAATAGTCATATTAACTGGCCTTCCTTGTAGGCATGTGGATACTATTCTATCACTGAGAGCATTATATTTCATGACAGATCTTGAAATGTCTTTTTTGATCATGAATGCAACCCCATTTCTCTTTAGTTTGTCATTCCCAGCATAGTAGACCATATGATTTTTCTGACTCAAAATGGCCTATGCTGGTCCATTTTAGCTCACTGATGCCTGGAATGTCAATGTTTATGCACTCCATCTCTCTTTTAATGATTTCTAATTTTCCTAGATTCATACTACATACATTCCATGTTCTAATTATTAATGGATGTTTACAGTTGTTTCTCCTCATTTTGAGTTGTGCCACATCAGCAAATGGAGGTCCCTGGGGCTTCACTCCATTTCCGTCATCAAGATAGACTCTACTTTGAGGAGGCAACTCTTCCCCGGTAGTCTTTTAAGTGCCTTCCAACCTGGGGAGCTCATTTTCTGGCACTATACAGTGCCAGTGTTTCTTTGCTGGCACTATACAGTGCCAGTGTTTCTTTGCTATTCATAGGGTTTTCAATGGCTAGTTGTTTCTGGTCTGGTTTGCCAGGTCCTACTCCCTAGTCTGACTTAGTCTGGAAGCTCAGCTGAAAACCTGTCCACCATGAGTAACCTTGTGCATATCTGAGGTACCAATGGCAGAGAGCTCTCAGCCTCATCGCAACACAGAAGCCCCCGCAGTGTGGCAAACTGACAGATGTGTGGGGGATATACATACATAAATAGATAGATATGTGTATATAACTCATATATATATACGTATATGCACACACACACATATATATATATGTCTCTTTGTGTGTGTGTGTATATATATATATATATATATATATATATATATATTAGCATCTACCTACCTCTACATATGTTTCATGTATCTATACTTCCTATTTGTTTAATCCCTCTGTTTTCCCTGTCAATGACTCTTACTAGTAAAAAACATACCTGATTGTTTTCTGTTGAGGCCTTTAAAAATTCCATTGTCTTTTGTACTTTCATTTTTAGAGCTTTGGCTGATTGCTGAAACTGCCTTAATTTTAATGACATGAATATTTATCCTGGATTTGTTTGAATTTTTATATCATCTACAAATAGTGAAGTTTTCCATATCTTCTTTTATATCATTTTCTTATATCATCTACAAATAGTGATATTTTCCTATCTTCTTTTATATCATTTTCTTACTCCTACCTTTAAATAGGATGCTTCCCTTATTAAACCATTAAAAATGATAATTGATAAATAACTTGTCAGTTACAGGTTATGTTTTTCTATTTCTACTTTTTAAAATGGGAGAAGGACTTGGCAACCCACTTCCACATATCAATCTGCCTTTGAAAACCCAATGAATAGCAGAGAAGCACTGACAACACTGTTTCATCTGTTGTACAGAGGGTTGCTATGAGTCAGACACCAACTCAATGGCACCTAACAATAACAATTTTTTAAAAAGCTGGAATTTTATTTTTTGGCTTTTAAATTTTACTGAGAATTCCTTAATAATATTTTGTATATGTTCATTTGGTCATTTAATTCCTTCATTATAAGTTTAATGAGCGTGTGTGTGTGTGTGTGTGTGTGTGTGTGTGTGTGTGTGTGTGTGTGACACTGGTGGTTTAATCTAAGGCCTTTGCATAAAACTTTTTAATTTATCAAGTAAAGTTTAGTTATATTTTGTGTGCTACTGTTGACCACTTTTGTACAAAATGTTAGTCTTGTAAACTGAGCTATAAAGTATGTGAAATGAAAAATATTTATAATTATATAGCAATGTCTGTCATTGGGACTTATTTGTGTGCTGAAATATATTTTGTCAGTCTGTTTGCTTTGTTGGCTTTAAATTTTTAATTTATTAGCAAACTATGTAGATTTTTTATTTATTTAGTAGTAAAATATTTACTATATATTCAGTTCTCTTAATGTTACCTCACCCATAGTTTCCATAGATTTTAAAGTGAATGTTAATCTATTTCTGTTGTCTGTTGAATTTCTATATTTAAATTCATATCTTTTTTCTTATAACTAGTATTATTTATATTTTGGAACTTTCTCTTCTTGTTTTGTTTTGCTTTGCTTTGTTTTTCCTCAGTCCTCCCATCAGACATGACAAACCTTGAGTAATTTGGGAGTCATTTTTTAAATTATATTTTCAAGTTGTGATGAAATATACATGGCATGAAATTTAGTCACGAACCTTCACATGGTGCAATCATTATCACCATCCATCTACAAAATGTTTTAACTTGCAAAACAAACTCTATACCCATTAAACATTAACTCCTTGTTCCTCCCTACCACTCAGATCCTAGCAACCACTATTCTGCTTTCTGTCTCTATGAATTTGACTTCACAAAGTGTCATATACAAATGGAGTCATTCACTAATTCACTATTTACCCTTTTGTCATTGGCTAGTTTCACTTACTATATTCTTCATTCATATGGAAGTATATTCAGAATTTCCTTCTTTCTTAATGATGAATAATAGCTTATTGTATTTATATACCATATTTCTATTTATTAACCATTGGTAAAAATTTTCTTTTACCTTCAGGTACTATGAATAATGTTGCTATGAATATGAGTGTATAATCTGTTTAAGTATCTTCTTTCAGTTATACTGGATATATACCTGTAAGTGGATGTCTTAGATCATACTATTAGTGTGTTTTTAATTTTTGAGGAATTTTCAATTTTTTTCACAGTGCCTGCATCATTTTATATTCCCACCAGCAAGGTACTAACATCTCATTTTCTCTACTTCTCATTTTATGTATTTCTTTTTCTAAATACTGACCTTTTAGGAGTGAGTTTTGAAGCAGTATCTCATTGTGATTTTGACTTGAATTTTTCTAATAGTTACTTGTCTTGTACCTGGTTATTCTATGTATTATTGAGAGTGGATTAGCATAGTCGCTACTGTTGTAGGTCTATTTTATCTTTAATTCTGTTAATTTTTACTTAATGTATTCTCAAGTTATGAAATTTGACACTATATGTTTATAATTGTTACATATATTATAATAAGTATATTTAGCTACATACATTTTAGACAATGCCTTTGTCTCTTGAAACAATTTTTGACAGAAAATCTATTGTGTTTAATACTAGTTTGCTACTCCAGCTTGCTTTTGGTTACTACGGGCAGGAACTATCTTTTTTCAATCTTGCCTGTAATTTATGCGTATACTGAGGTCTGAAATAAGTCTCTTTTAAGGAGGTTTTGAAAAAATCCATTCCAAATAATCTGTGCCTTTTCCTTGGGGAGTTTATTTACATTTAAACTAAATAGTAGAAAAGATCTTACTTTTCCCATTTCATTATTTGTTTCTATATGTTGTGTACTTTTTATCTCTCATTTCATCCATTTTTTTGCCGTCCTTGGTGTTATCCTGATTTTTAGTGATTTTTTTTAATTCTGTTTTAAACTTGTACATTTCTACAGATGTTTTCTTTATAGTTACTGTGAGAATTACATATACCTATATTGGCACTAGTCTAACTTGAATTGCACACAGAACACTACTTCTATAGTTGTCTGTTCCCCTTACTTTACATTATCAAATTGAAAATAATATTTATAATTATGCACCCACTGACATAGGTTTTTAATTATTTTTAGAAATTCAACTTTTAAATTCTGTTCAAAATGAGAATCAAAGTTATTGTAGCATTATTATTTTTTGCCCATGTGTTTACCTTTCTCAGAAATCCTTGTATAGTATGTTACTTTATAGTTTCCTTTCATTTCAACCTGAAAGACTGTCATTAGAATTTCATGTGGGACCAGTGAACTTATAATAAATATTTCCTTAGATTTTCTTTTTCTGAGTATTTTTTAATTTCTCACTTCTGAAAGATTTTTTCTAGGTATGTAATTATCAAGTGACATTCTATTAATGTTATTGGTGTTTTCTCTCAGCATAGGAAGTATTCGTACGTCTTTCTAGCTTCTAAGGTTTCTGCTTAGAAATCCACTGATAATCCTTTAGAATATTCATTACAAATGACTTGTTTCTTTTTTCTTAAGATTTATCAGATTTCCTCTTCCTTTTTGCCTTCAGCAATTTGACTATAATGTTTCTATTGATTTCTTTGTATTTAAAGTATTTGGAATTAGACAAGCTTCTTGGAATTATAGATTCATACATTTCCTTAAATTTGGGAAATTTGGCATCATTAATATTCAGATAAGCTGCCTTTCCTTATTTCTGTCTTTTATTCCTCTGGAACTTCCATAATGTATATATTGGCCTACTTATTGATGTCCCATGAGTTCCTTAGGCTCAGTTCACTTTTCTTCATTCCTTTTGCATCTTTGTGCTAGGCTCAATGGTTTCAATTATCATGTCTTCAGGTTTGCTGATTCTATATGCTGCCTGCTTGAGTCTGCTGCTGGCCCCTCTAGTAAATTTCTCATGAAATCCAAATGATTGTCAAAGTCCAAATTACAGCCATAAAAACCACTATAAATAGCAAAGCAAATGAGAGTTGCAGATGAAAATGTTAAAACAAAAAGGAATGTGAATGGGCAAGAGACCTTAGAAGAGGAGACAACTCAGAAGTAAGATATGGGGTGGGAAGATTGCTGGAGTAATACCAGAGAGATAAAACTTTTCCTCAGTCACTTCTCTTATCCAAATGAATGCATGCTGGGTGGTGGCCTGGAAGAATGAGAGCTTAAATAATTTTCCTAAATCTAGTATAGGGAAGAAAAAGGACGGAAAGAATGAACAAATTCTGTGGATTGTTTTGTAGAGTAGGTAAAAGAAATTTATTTACTGTTAATGGAACATGAAATGGAACATATTGCTTATCTCTTCCAGTTCCTACCAGAAACAAGTTTTAATATATCTCTTCCATTATACAGAATACACATTGATTTTTCACACTGTACCATACATAACCTGCCCCAACTTTTCACTATAATTTGTATGGATTGCATTCTATAAATCTTGTTATGCTGATACCAATTGCAGAATAGTCTTCCCTGTACAGTTCTGGGTTAGAATCATCCAAAAGAGAAATACACAAGAGATGTAGAAGATGGGTATAAAGATTACTTTCATTATATGAACAGTTGCTAAAGAGTTCTAGTTCATCTTTTCTGTCCACCAGCAATGCATTCATCTTTTCTTTTGGACTGTAAACACCACAGACCAAGAGCATCATGAAGCTCACTGCCAGATACTTGTCAATAAACTGTGAGAAAATTTAGCCATGCAAGGAGAACAACTTTCCCCAGCTTTTCAATTGGCTCTCTTTTCTGACCTAACTGTGTCATATGGACATATGGCATATGGACAGAATCTGAGATAAACCCTTAGGCTCTAAATTATGTACCCATGCCAGTGCCTCAAAAGCGCTTTTGGCTTTTGAGGTGCTTCTTCAATTCACCATCCAGATACCCCTCTAGCTTCTTGTATTTACAATTATGTAAAGTGCTATTCCTAGAATGAGTCCATTATATCATAATACCAATGGTGATTCTGACTCTTTGGTTTGATGTTGATTCACATATATCCCTTCTTCACAATATCTTACTATTCTTCATTGGCATGGAAATATGAAGAATTAGACAGGGCTTAATTTTACAAATAAGCAAAAATTAATGTATGAGAAAATATTGTGTTAAATGAGTCAATTATAAAACAGGACATGTTTTCCCCCTTTAACTACCTTTACCCTGAATTTCTCTATCCACATTTATTAAATATCACTTGTTGTGTTGTGAGGTGTCATGGAGTCGGTATCTGACTCATAACAACCCTACATACAATAGGTGAAACACTATTGTCAGTGATTCTCTGTTATTCATAGGGTTTTCAATGGCAGATTGATTTGGGGGAGTGGGTTGCCAGGTCCTTCTCCCATTAAACATCATAGACAATTGTTTTTAGAGTTTATCTGATTCTATGTTCCAAAAGTAAGAGGAAAGAGTAAATTTAATTTTAGGAAAGAGTTCAACCTTGGCACTTATATGTTATGTGTGGGAAGTAATTCATGTTCCTCACACTTCAAAGTGCAGTCTTGCCAATTCTCTAAATATAATCTTAGCAATAAATGCTCTTATATAAATGATTGTGATTGAGAAGAATGAAAAGTCATTGTTCTGGTACCAGTTAAAACTTGATTGTTGAGTACAGCTGACTCAGGTAAAATGAAAATTAAAAATGCTTTAGTTTTGTTTTACTTTCAATGCACAGCATATTTAGAACCTTAGAAAAAATAATGGTTTCATATAGCATATTCATAAAATATGTACGCTCCATTCTGAGTATGATTTAATAAAATCTCAATTAAGAGAACAAAATTCAATAAAAACATAGCCTTAAAAATGTTCAAAATTCCCACCTCTAGAGTCAACTGAATATTGCTCATCACAATGGCAGCAGCCAGTCTTCACTAGGCAGTCATGATTAAAGCAATATTCTAATTTCTTTATGTATACAAAAATTCAGTTATTCCTAGCAACAACCCTATTAATTTTATAATCCATTACCTGATTCAATAGATGAGGAAGCAGATACATGACATAAAGAAAATTATCAGAGGCCATACAACTGGTAAGTGGCAGATTTTAATGGAACTCCATGCTTTTGGTCACTACACTAGATCATTTCTCAGTTTAGTTGAAGATATAAAATCAAAGATGTTCACAGTTCTTTCACTGACACTAGCAAAAAAGACAATATTAAAATGTTTTAGCATTAGGAAATTCTCAAATAAATTATGAAATATTCATATAGTTGAGTATCATGAAACTTCAAATAGTTTTATGAATACTTTATGATTTTATGGAAAATGCATTGGTTGTAATGTTAAGTAAAGCTTGTTTACACAGGATGATAGCAACTTTATAAAATTCAGTGAAAAATTATTGAAAGGAAAAATACTAAAACAAAGTAATTATAAGTTATTCTGTACACATCTCTTATGCACTTTAAGGTGTTCCCAATGAGAATGTCATTTTATAAATATAAACAGTGTTTTATAACCTAAATCTTTAAAGAATTACATCAGCAACATAGAGTAAGAAGCCTCAGCTTTTATTTCCCCACAGAAATACCAACTTAACAACACTATATGCTCTGAAAGTGGAGAAGTGCTTAATTAAGAGGTCACAGTAACTCAAAGACACTAATGGCTGCATTTAATTGAGTAGAAAAGCTTGCTGATTTCATTCACAACAGCTCTTCTCTCAAACCAGCACAGGTTGGCACAATCAGGGAAAAAGTGTCCAAATTGAAGCTTATAACATAGTAAGGAAAGAGAAGAATGGGATGCACACCCTGTGTTTTGTTCAAGAAGAAGTTTCTGTCTCAATGGACTCAGGGCATTTATGAAAACCCAGACTACTTTGGATGTCTCAGTCCACTGAGAACTAAGGATAGTTTAGTGGCTTGTATCACCAGACAACTTACAGCACCACAGAAAAATATCAGGAGGAACAACAGATATATAAACCTATAAACGTTTATAATAGAGAAATCATCCACACAAACTCAGCAAAGATGTGTTTACAGAAAAGATTTGAGAGGTCCACAGAATCCCTGGTGGGAACAATAGGTAAATCTTTCTCTGTATAATGTTAGTCCTTCAAGCTCTGGGGAGGTGTTTTCCAAATGTCCAATGTCAACCAAAAAACAGGCAAAGGAAGAGTCAAGGAAACACAGCCAACCAAAATAACAAAATACATCCATAAAATGACCCTTAAAGAAACAGAGACTTATTAAATTTCTGAGAAAAAGAACTCAAGTTATTTTCTCTAGGAATCCCAATGAAATACAATGAAAAACAAGATACGTAAGTTACACTGAATAGTGAATAAACAAATGAGAATATCAGCAAAGACAAACTAGAGGACAGATGTTGTTGTTGTTGTTGTTGTTGTTGTTGTTGTTGTTAGGTGCTATCGAGTCGGTATCTGACTCATAGCGGCGCTCATAGGGTTTTCAATGGCAGACTGTTTCGGGATTGCCTTGGGAGTGGATTGCCAGGACAGATACAAACAGAAATTCTGAAGTTAAGGAATAGAATAACTGAATTGAAAACTTCAGAAAAGAGTTTCAACAGCAGTCCTTATGTATAAGAAAGAATCAGTAAATTTAAAGACAAGTTATTTGAAAGTATTTACTCAAAAGAACAGAAAAAAGAATGCAGAAAAGTGAAGAAAGCCTAAAAGACTAAGAGAACATAATTAAGTGGGATCAACATATCTACTTTGGAAGATCTAGAAAGAGATAAGAGAGATCATTTGAAGAAATAATGACCAAGAAATTTCCAAATTTGAAAGAAAACATGGATGCCTAAATTCAAGAAGCTCAAACGAGTCCAGATAGGATGAATTCAAAAACATATAATCAAACTGTTAAAACATAAAATAAAAGTGCCTGATAAATACAAGAGAATTCCTATAAGATTATCAGTGAATTTTTTAGCAGAGACATTAAAATGCCAGAATACAATGGACTTCTGTTGACTCTGGGCCAGTGGCGAGGCAGAATTTCATGGCAGCAGAAGCACACTGTAGAGGCTACTCACCTGATAGAGGACAGGAAGCACAGAGAGGGGAAGAGAGGAAGGGGTTGGGTCAAGATAGAGCCCCTGGACAGGCTTCAGACAGGTCTAAGTAACCTACTTCCTCCAATAGGCCCAATCTCCTATTTTTTACCACCTCCCAATGATGTCATCATGTTATGACTCCATCAAGAGATCAATCTACTGATTAAGTTAGAGCCCTCCAGGAACCAATTCATTCCCTAAAGCCCCATCTGTGGACAACCAAGCCCACATTATGTAAGCCTGTAGCAGAAGTTTTGTACTCACACCATAAAACACATAGAATAATTGAACAGAACAGAGAACCTAAAATAATTTTTGACAACACTGCCAAGACACAAAATGGAGAAAGACGGCAACTTCAATAAACAGTCTTAAGAAAACTGGATATCCATATATAAAAGAAATAAATTTAAACTATATTTTATATCATATGCAAAAATAAAAATGGATTGATGATATAAATGTTAGTCTTGAGACTGAAAAACTAGTAGAAAACATATGGGAAAGTTTTTTGATACTAGCCTTTTTTTTTTTTTTTCAGTACTGGGAGTTGAACCCATGGCCTCACACCTTCATGCTCTGCAAGTGCTGGACCACTGAGTTGTACCCCCAGCCCATTTTTTTACTTTTTGAGACAGGGTCTTGCTAAGTTACATAGACTGCCTCTGGTCTCGAACTTGCGATCCTCCTGCCTCTGTCTCCTGAGCCGCTGGGATTACAGGCATGCGCCACTGTGCCTGGCTGATACTAGTCTTGAAAATGACTTAATGTCTGTAAAACCAAAAGCATAAGTAACTGAACAAAAATTAATGAATATGACTCCATCAAACTAAAAAGCTTCTTCAGAGCAAAGGAATAATCAATGAGTGAAAAGGCATCCTGAAAAATGGGAGAAAATATTTGCAACCATATGTCTGATATTGGAGTAACTTTGAAAATATATATACAATTCCTACAACTCAACATCTTTTTAAAAAACAAATTTTAAAATGGGCAGAAGATTAGAAAAGATATTCCTACAAATAGACCTGCAATGAGAATGTGAGAAGATGCTCAATGTTGCTAATAATCAGAGAAATGTAAATAAAAACTATAATGAGATATAACCTCATACCCATTATGGTAGTTATTATAAAAAACAAAAGAGTAAAAAGTGTTGGAAAATTTGTGGACAATTAAAAGTCTTTCACACTGTAGTAAGAATGCAAAATGGGGCAACCACTATGGAAAGTAGGAGAGGAATTTCTCAAAATATTAAAAATAGAACTGTCATATAATCTAGCAATTTCACTTCAATTCCAAAGTAATAGAAAATAAGATGTGAAAGTGATATTTGACAACATATACATTATAGCATTATTCACAATATTCAAGTGGTGGAATCAACCAAAATGTGCATTGATGGACTACTGAATAAGCAACATTAGGCAACTGCTATATATAGACAATGGAGAAGTACTTAACCTTGAAAAAGGAAGGAAATTCTACAATATAGATAAATGTTTATAATATTAGATTGAGTGAAATAAGCCAGTGACAAATAGATAAGTATTGCATAATGCTACCTAAATGAGGTAAAGTAGTCAAAATATTACAAATAGAAAACAGAATGGTAGTTGTCAGTATTTTGAAGAGGGTGAAAATGAAATTTGCTGATCAATGGGAATAGAGTTTCAGTTTTTCAAGATTAAATATTCTAGAAATGTAGGTATTTGTTGCATAAAAATATGCATAGTTAACACTACTGCACTATACCCATAAAATGGTTATGATGGTATATTTGATGTTATTTGTATTTTTACCACAATTTTTAAAAATTGGGGTATAGAGTATGAATGTGGAAGTTATGCAATGGAGCTTGGAAACAGAGAGAGGCAAGCCCCCAAAATTCCTAGCCAGGCTTCCAGAGCACGAGGGAGCCACTGAGTACTTTAAGAGAGGTAGAGAGGCAATCCATATCCTTTTTCCTTCTACAAACACAGAATCTTTTGCAAACCTCTCTATTCAAAAGCGCAGGTCACTGAGAATGGTGACCAAATGTATCAAGTGTAAGGAGAGGTACAGGCACCAGGGACTTGGTAGGAATTCCCATCAGATCTGGGAGGAGGCAATGGGAAAAGGAAATGTCGCTGCAGACTAGGGGAGGCCAGTGGGTCCTGATTTCAAAGAAAAGTGCATACCTGCCCAGTCAGGCACCTTCTGAAGAGAGAGGCCTTAAAAACAAATGCATAAACAAACAGAAAAGATGTAGGGCAAAATAGACTAGAATTCTTAAAAATCTGTAACATTGATTTATTGCTACTATTGGGGTTTCCGTTGTTGTTTTAAAGATAAAGAAGAAATTTATAAAGTACAAAAATACATTTTACTCAAAAAGTATCTTCTTTCCGAGTACTGTATCTTATTATTTAGAAATAAGAATCATAGACATGTCATTTTGTTTCTTGTATTCTTAAGGAAACACACTTTATTTTTTTGCCAATGAATGATTATAAAAGGCAACAATTAAAGGACCAGTGTTAACAACTACTGAATATAATCCTACAACTATGGCCCATGCTATTATTTAAAAAAAAATCCACATTTTTCAAAGTAGCATATAATACTCTTATCAAGAATGCAACTCCACACAATTCCAACTGGGTCCACTATTGTCCTCAGAAAGTCAACAGTGGCAGAAGCCCTAAAGTCTCATTAGGATTTGAATTTTTTCATTTCCTATCCCTTCCTGCCCCCCAGGGCCTTACATGCACCTGAAAAAATCTCTAAAATAGCAAGATAGAGGTACATGAGTTTCACCTTTTCAGGCTAAAATTAATATCACCTAGCTTTCTTACCTTTTCTTGTGCAAGACTTCCTCACTGAGCTCAACCTTGGCACAAGCATGGATAATGGACAGAAATATGGAGAAGAAATGATGAGATATGCATTCTAGTCATGAACCTAACTTTTCCAGCTTCTATGATTTGGAGCCTGCAGCCAAAGCCCCCTGGCATCCAATCTCATCAGATCTTGGAAGCTAAGCAAGGTGAACCCTGGTTAGTACTTGGATGGGAGACCGCCTGGGAGCACCAGATGCTATATGCTTGGGAGAAGAACCTGGTAGCCCACTCTCAAAAAAATAATAAGCCATTGAAAACCCTATAAATAACAGAGAAACACCGACAATAGTGACAGGCATAGCACAGTAATGGAAGTGTTTCATCTGCGCGTCAGACCTGACTTGACAGCACCTAACAACAATGACAGCATGATTTGGAGCAACGCTTGACCTCCCTGTGTTTCAGTGTTTTCACTGGCAATGATTATGTGAATCATCACCATTCCTTCCTTATGGTCTGAGGATCCCAGGTGGTAATGGATTATTACACATTAAATGTTTGTGTCCTCCTCAAAATTAATATGATAAAGCCCTAAATTCCAGTGTGTCTGTGTTTGGGGATGGAGCCTCTTGGGGAGTAATTGTGATTAAATGAGGTTACAGAATGAGGCTCTGATACAATAGATTTGGTGTCCCTATAAGAAAAGAAAACAGAGAACAATCTCTCCTTCCTCCTTCCCCTCCTCTCTTTTCTTCCTCTTCTACCTCCACCTCCTGTCCACACGCACAGAGAAAGGCCATGCAAGGGTACTATGAGAAGATGACCATCTGCAAAGCAGTGAGAACATCATTAACAGAGACTAACCATGCTGTCACCCTGGCATCTTTCAGCCTCCAAAACTGGGAAAAAATAAATTTCCATTATTGAAGCCACTCCACCTGTGAAATTTTGTTATGGCATCTCCAGTTGACTAATACACAGATGATAATGAATTTTGTCACATGTGAAATCCTTTTGAAACAAAAAATGGTATTTGTTTAACAATCTCTTTCTTTGAGATTAAGCACACATCTGCAGACCAAGAGCTGTATTAGTCCAGCTTCCTAGACAGAGAAGCAGAAAGAAGAGCTTGGCTTCCTTTGAGTCAAATCTGAAGCTGATCTTTCAAATAATAAACTTCTATTTTTTAAAATGTTTTCAAGAGTATTCTTTGCCCTTCTCATCATTTCCTAGTGCATTAGAAGAATATTTTAGTTAATAATATTCATTTCTTTCCAAGGCATCAGAGAAATTTTTTCCTTTGCAATTCTAGGAAATGAATGATTCTTGAGTCTCTAGTTTTCAGAAAATGTTAAAACTCAGGAAAGTGAAAAATCAATTAGTAAAAAATTATTGAAAATAATATTATGATAGGGACCCAGCCAGGCTATGCCAGCTGGGGGGTTGGGTGGCTTTTGTCTGTTCCTCCTGAGAATTTCCAGTCTCGTTAGAAAAGTAAAATGTACAAAAGAAGCTATATGTCCAATGGAAAAGATGTTGTAGCCACAGGAGATTAAGAAAGGGGCACTGGAGGTATTTTTTAAAAGAGCTGGTTATCAAACTCAGGGTCTTGTGCCGCTGAGCTACACCCAAAGCCCAGTATTTGAATTCTTTCTTAACTTTACTTCCTCATCTCTTCCTTTCCCATTCTACAAAGCAGCTCAACTTTCTTGTCTTTGAACCTCACTTACTACCTTCAAATCCCATATTTCTATTCTTTATGTGTCCAAAGCTATATTATTTATTTTGAAAATCTGTCACTGTAAGTGGTATACTCTAAGCTCCTTGAAAATAGCAACTAATGCTTTTCCTCTGACAACTTTTGTACCCTGGACAGTAGGTGTTAAAAGTACAAATTTAATAAAAGTAAGATAAGGGCCTTCGTGAGTAGGTAAAATTAGGCAAGCAGGACAGACATCATTGCAGGATTAAGGAAACTATCTGACTAATGCACAAAGATGGCAATGAATGTGGAAAATTATATGTATCCTGTGGAAAGGATGTGATGTGCCAAACAGTGTCTGGATAAGCTGGAGCACATTATATCAAGGAGAGTCTCCTAAATGAAAGCAAAATCATTTATCAAATGTGGGTCTTCTAGTAAAGCAGGATAGAATATAGGGATCGAGCTTCCTCTCTTCCTCCTGTTTTCCCTTCCTTTTTCTTTTAATTCCCTCCATCTAAGGCAAGCTAAGAACATGAGTTTTTGTTTGTTTGCCTAATATGTATTGAACCAGAAAGGAAAATAACATTCTGATTTAAATTATGAAATGTACCATCTGACACCATTCAGAAATTTTTTACAATTATTTCCATAAACTGCTCAGTCCTCAATCTACAGTTAAGGAGAAAAAAGTCTCAAGTGGATCCACATCTCAATTCTGTAATATTTCTTTTTCCTTTTCTTTCTTTCTTTATTTTCAGTACTCGTGGGTTGAATCCAGGTTCTCGAACATGCTAAGCAAGTGCTCTACAACTTAGCTGCACTCTGACACCCTTTTTTATTTTTATTTTGAGACAGAGTCTTGCTACGTTGCACAGGCTGCCTCTGGCATCAAACTCTCCATCCTCCTGCTTCAGCCTCCCAAGTCTCTAGAGTCAATGGCATTGCAGGTGTGTACTACTGCTCCCACAGGTAATGTTGAGTAAAATACCACAGAGCGCAAATGTAGTCAGTTCACCACACTCTACTATAAATTAGATGGCTTAGACAACAAAAAATTTATTTCTCACAGAGTTCCAGGCTGGACGTCCAAGGTCACGGTGCAGACATGGTCAGGTTCTGGTGAGTGCCTTCTTCCTGAGTCATCACATGGCAGAGAGCAGAGAGGGAGGAAGCTCTCCCATGCCTCTGTGTAGAAGAGCATGAACCCCATCATGACAGCTCATGGTCTAATTCTCTCTCAAAGTCCTCAGCTTCAAATGTCACATCGAGGTTAGAGTTTGTACCTTCCCTGAGAAAAATAGTGTCAACATCAAGTGGCATGTCCCTGAAATACCCCTTTCCATTCATAAGACTCTTGGTGAGAAATGGGGACAATGAAAGCGAGTGGAGAATGTGGGCTCTCCTGAGGGTCACTATCTCATGTATATTAGAAACTGGGGCAGACTAGTGTTTCCTAAAAGAGAATCTGCTTCCTACCAACCTGCTGGGGCAGCTATTCCTTGCAACTCTGGGCAAATAAGGACAAAGCAAGTGAAACTAATGACGGCACTGCTTATGTCATCTACCCTTCAGGATCTGCCTCCCTGTGGTAATCCGTGTGGTAATCTGCTGAGAAGACATGTGCTCTTGGTCCAGCCGGCTGCCCCTGAACCAAGACCCTGGACTGTGGAAGTAGACACTGCCCAGGCATCAGCAAAGTTTCCTTTCCAGCCTGCCTCCACTAGACACTTTGGCATCCCAACACCTGTGCCACCACCTATCCATTTAGTTTCATTGTTATTGGACATTCAACCATGTTGGGAAACTTATCTCCTCCTTTGACCTTTCTGTTAATAAGATTCAATGAATCTTTTATTTCCCACACCATCTACGAGCAATTTCTGGACTACCAGCAACCCATTCCAACATCACAGCACAGTTGGTGTCTGGACATTACAGAGTTACAACACAGGAATTTTGGAGAAAATCAAGTAGCCAATAGCAAGTGCCTTTCCTGGGAATTAGACATCATGACTAAAAGGTATACTGCTTAAGGATAGGAATAGTAGCACATAAGCTAAAGCGTTATTACAAGCAGGGCACTGTGGCCTGTGTCTATGATCCTAGCTATTCAGGTGGTGGAGGGAAGCTACACAACTCATCAAGACTCCATCACAAAATGAAAAAAAAAAACAATGTTTAAAAGGGGTTGTGGGCACAGCTCAGTAGTTGAGCATTTGCCTCGCATGTGCATGGCCCTGGGCTTAACTCCATAATATTGTAATAATAACAACAACAACAACAACAATAACAACAACAATAACAAAAACAACAATAAAGAATTGTTACAGGAAAAACTCTCCCTCTCAGACCAATGAATCAGAAGAAGCTAGGAGTGAAGGAGACTTAAGAGAACAATGAAGCAGCATCTATAGTTGCACAATGGTTAGCCCCATACTTGGAAGAATGAAGCAAACTTGTAGAGGACAGCAAAGAGGAGTCAAGTCCAAAAAAACTCCTTGGTATCTGGGCCTTGCTTCAAGTTCATTTCTGAGAACTGGTAACATCCCACTTTTCCTGATCAGAGATGATTCTATATCTATTCTAAATCCCCTCTTCCTTTTTAAATTTTGGTAACTTATGTTACATTATTTGTAACTAAGTAATTGTGCACTAAATTACAGACACTGTGTGGTGTGAATTCTACTTCAAATAGGAAAATATTAAGAAACATGGGACCTAAATTTTCATACTCTTATAATTTTGATCATATATTTGAAATAGTGGGTTTGACTGAGAAATGAAATGTATCATTTCATGATATGCCATTACACAACAGAAAAGTCAAAAAGGGAGGGAGATTATGCTTTCACTTTTACATTTGGTTATTTGGTGTAGAAAAATTATTAACAGAACATGGACCACTCATGGCTTTTTCCCTCTGGATTTTCTGTTTCATTTCAATTGGGAAGTCTCTGTGAATAAGTACTCTCAGTTAATAACATGCCCATGGACATGTGCCTATATAAGAATTTGGAGATTAGGTTAAGGGCAACACATTTGGGAAGTAATAGTGCTGCCATGATTTAATAATAAGCAGCTTTGAGGCACAAAGTGTCAAATAAAACATTGATTTTCATAATAGGAAGCCATAGGGCAAGTCTACTAACTAATGTTTAACTGTAAAGCACAATAGTTAGTATTAGACAAGTAAAGATTGTAAAAATGGGAACTCACATTGTAACCAATTTGGGGAAAAATAAGAAGAAATAATGTTTGAAACCCTAAATGACCATTCATTGTGTATAGGCATATATATATATATATATTCTGTCATGTGAACTCTGAGACCATATTTTCCAACTACTGAACCTCCTTCTTTGTTTCCAAGTTTTGCATCACACACCATTAAGGACACAAAGGAAGAAGTGGAAGGTTTTTACCAGCTTCTGGAGTCTGAAATTGATTGAACATGTGACCAGGATTCACTGATAATTACTGGTGATTGATTTATGTATGCACCCCAAAAATAATTAAATCAAGATAATGAACATATTCATCATCTCACATTCTTATGATTTTCATGGTGAAAACATTAAAGTTTATTCCCTTAGGAATTTTGAAATACTTGCTATTACTAACTTTATTTACCAATTTTTATAAAGAAGGAGGATGTCACTAGGACTGAGTATCACCTAGTGACTGTGTCACATTAAACATTACATGGATATTATTTCACATGTATAATTATCTCCTAGCTTTCTCCATCTTGGTTGCCTCTAATTTAATTTCCACACTGTTATCAGAATACCTTTTCGAAAATAAAATCATTTGTGTGTTCAACATGCCTCAGGCACCCTCTCTTGTGAAAGCTAAACCCGTCACACACACAGACTCTTCATCCTTCCTTCCACTCTTTCCCTGATAAGAGCATTCCCCACTTCCCTGCTGTGACTCTGAACTATACAGTTTCTCTGATGCTTCATTTTTATCAGCAAGCTTTATTTATCACATGGTGCATCTCAACCTGGAAAACTCCTTTCTACTTCTGTATGTTTACATTTCAGGCATTCTTTACGGTGCCCCTTCTGATCTCTCTAGTATTGGTTGTTACTGTTATTGTTGTTGTATAGGTGCCGTAGAGTCGTTTCTGACTCACGGCAACCCTCATAGGGTTTTTAATGGCTGATTGTTTCAGAATTGCCTCAGGAGTGGATTGCCATGTGCTTCTCCCACTTTTGTGATGCTGGGAATCGAACCCAGGATCTCAGAGACTGCAGAGCAGCATTCTACCAACTGAGATAAATCCTACCATCCTAGTCTTGGTTAGATATCTAAGTACTCTTCTGACATCTTTCCCTACTTTATACTATAATTACCAGGGTAATTAGATAACGTACCTAAAAGAAGAGTGGTTCTCAACTTTTTGTCACCTAGAGAACATTTCATAGGTGTTACTGGTATCTAATGGGTAGAGGCTTAATGCTGTTGATGTTAGATGCTGTTAAGTTGGATTCAACTCATAGTTACCCTATATACAATAAACAAAACACTCTGGACACTATGCTATGCCCAGCACTATGTCAGTGCTTCTCTGCTAGTCATTAGGTTTTTGATGGCTGATTGTTTTGGGAGTGAGCTACCGGGTCTTCTCAAGCCTACAGTCCCAGGTATTCCCAGGCAGTCTCCCATACAAGGACTAACCAGGCCCAACCCTGCTCAGCTTTCACAGAGGCTTAATAGTGTCCTATATTTAAAAAAAAACAAACAAACAAACAAAAAAAAGCTTCTCAATCAAGAATTAACACAGTTTATACTGTCAGTCTTGGCAAGGTTGAAAGAATTTACACTAGAATGAGGAAAAGATCCCATGAGAAAAAGCAGAATGAAGCCCATGGAGAGCTGCCTTGTGGAGGTTGAGGGTGTGGCAGGACTGCCAAGTGGGGAGGAGTCCAGCACCTGAGTACAGGGCGAGGGAGGAAAGAGGGGAGGCCTGACACTGAGAGGCAGAGATAAGGGGAAGGGAAGAGATGGGGGGTTTGTTTGCTTGAGATTTTTTTTCTTTTTCAGTACTTTGGTGTTGAACCCAGGACCTCACACATACTTTGCAAGTGTGCTACCACCCAGCCTACTTTTTGAAATTTTTGAACTTGAGACAGGGTTTTGCTAGATTACACAGGCTGCCTCTGGCCTCAAACCTGTGATCCTCCTGCCTCTGCCTCCCTGGTCACTGGGATTAGAGGTGTGGACCACCATTCCCAGCAGGGAAATGATGTTGGAAGAATGCATTTAGAGAAGTGTTCCAGAGTTGCTGCTGAGGGAAGGAAGCCCTCATGCTTCCTCTAATATTGTAGAATTCTGGGCCACATTTCAACACTTTTTAAGATAGACTACTGTTCCTACTCATTTTTCTGCAAGTACAGAATGAACCACAGAGTGTGAGGTCAACTCTAATGGAAGTAAAGTTTGTCATTTCCATAGCAGTGACCTCCTAGGGAGTGAACGTGGACTTACTGTCTTTGAAATCCTAGCACCTACTGCAGGTAGACAGTACAGATTACCCACATACTCAGTGCCTTGCGCTTCAGGGCCAGACTTGAGGATCTTTAAAGTGGTCAGGGGCTTTCTCCTGCCTTCCTTTCCAGGGAAATTTTCCTGGCTTTGCCTCAGAGTCTTCTTCTGCTGTGCCCTTCCAGACCATGCCTCCTGCCTCACACCCTGCCTGCCCCTTCCCCCTCTCATCTGCTATCTGTAGGCACATACTCTGGTGTTGTTGGAATTTAGAGAGAAGCCCCAATTCCTGGAATTAAGCTGGGCCACCTGTCCCCAGTATACCAGTTAAAGAGGTGAGATGAGTAATGAGAAAAAGCAGAGAAAGAAGATTTAATCAATGTGCACACTGGGAAGATGAATAGGTGATACCAAATCCATCATTGGGGAACTTACATGAACTGCAGGTTTAAATACAGACAAAATTGGGGCCAGGGACAAGAGGTATGCATACCTGAACAATACTGATTAAAGTATGAGCTGATTGATCATTATCAGTGTTCTGGTTTTGTAGGGTGCATCTAGGAGATTGTTGTCATTGCCATTTCTGGGAGGGTTACTTGCAACCCTTGTCAAAGAGATATTTATGGATTAATGTTTCCTGGATTTAAGATGACTGCAGGTTTTGGACAAGAACTGGAGATCCTTAGATGCCTCTAGGGGTCTGGAACAAGTGATAAATGGGTCTAAAGAAGTCCATGCTGTTTTAGTAAAGGCAGATAAGTGTACTTTATGCTATGACTTGTTATACCAACATTGTCTACAGAAGAGAGGACATAAATACTTTAAAAATATTTGATCTATTCATTCACTCTAAGCTTATTGGTATAATATTTTGGATATAGGCTCTGTGGGGATTTCAATGCTTGAAGACAAATTAATGAACTAGCAATGTATGAAAATATCAGAATCTGTGGAAATATACTGGAGAAATATTTTGAACATGGAAAGATATTGCAAGTGTGACCCTCAAATTAATTCTTATTGTGGACCTCCTTTAACATTATTTCCAATCCAGGAATTTTGGTACCCACCTGTAATGCCAGCTACTCAGGAGGTTAAGGCAGGAGGATCACAGGTTTGAGATCAGAAGGAGCCTGAGCAACTTAGTGAGACCCCATCTCAAAATAAAAAATAAAAATGGTGCTGAGAGTGCAGCTCAGAGGTACTGCACTTGGCTGGCAGGTGCAGGCTGGCAGGTGCAAGGCCCTGGGTTCAGCCCCTACCAAATAAATATATAAATGATCCCAAAGACAATGTTGGTGAAGGAAGTATTTAAAACATAATATTCTAGGCAGTCTGAAAAACAATACTACTTGTATTTTCTATGAGCTTCTGTTTTTCCATGTGTTGTTCATGTGCATATGCATATGTGTGTAGTTGGTAGAGGCCGATTCACTTATTGGTAGACAACATAGTACTTACACATATAGACTTACACATTCACATACATAGACACACACAGACACATGCATGTATTTTCTAACAGTTTGCTTCCAAATATATCTTTTTATTTTGGCTTATGAATTCAATTTAAAAAAAAACAGGCGTTTGAGTTCTAATACTGAATATTCTCTTTGCTTGCTGAGGTCTAAGAAACAAATTTTCTCTGCCTTACCTTTGCTTTCTTTCTCTCTCAAATGTGTCTTTTTACATTCCATGAAGTTCTTGGAAGGATTATGTACTTCAAACCATCACACAGTACCAGGAAAGTACACCAATAAAATCTATCACCATTTCCATGAGTGTGATTAAGTGTAAGTAGGGCTAGGAATGACAAATTTAAAAATAGAGGAGGATGATGATATTTAGTAATTTTGACATATATTGCAACTCAAAAATTCTGATGTCTCATATGAATTACTAATGGGCAGCTTAAATCCCTGTGCCTAAATAGGTAGCAATATTGATATTTACTGCAATATTTTGTAACAGAAAATTAGAAATAATTTAAAATGTCCATTAATAGAGGAATGAGTAAATAAATTATGGCATGTTCAAAGTATACAGCATTTACAAAGAATTACTCAGATCTAAATGTTTAATGCCCAGTAAAATGACATCCTTTACAGAGGGAAGAAGTAGGAAAAGCTAGAATAAGTGACAAAAAAAGAGATTTCAACTATAACACTGTTATTCATTGAAAAATATGGAGCAAGCTGGGCATGGTGGTACACACCTATAATCCCAGCAACTGTGGAGGCTGAAGAAAGAGGATAGCAAGTTTGAGGATTGAAAACTAAAAAGTGAGGGTACATCCCTGGCTCAATCCCCTAATAGCACCAAAAAAAAAAAAAAAATCTGGAGCAAATATTGAAAAATATCCAAATTTCTTATATATGAATAACATATTTATTGATCTTGATATTTTTCTTGTGTTTAGAATCTTCTGATGTATATCCAGTCATCTGTGAAAGACAGAAAGAGTCCACTCAATTTCTGCTAAGAATTTGAAGACTACACTTGCTGTTTCCTGAGCCTTTTGCTAACTTAAAAAGGCAAATGAGGTGATTAAATCAAGGAAACCTGGTATTTCTAATCAGTCATTGAGTGAATTCAACTTGATTCTTCCACTTCATTTGCCCAAATTTCAACAGTTTTCCCCCAGTTATTGGTAAGACCAAGTTCTATTTTTAAAAAATGAATTTTTAAGCATATAGTCAGGTTTATAAATATGCTACCTCCTTCATTTATTTATTTTAAATATTGTGTTGGGCCTCATTTTATACAGTGGTGAAGAGCTTGATTTTGAAACTTAACAATGTTAATTATTATCTTCTGCTTTGAATTAGAATTATTTCCATTGATCCTTCCATTCTGTCTCTTTACTTGTGGTTTTTGAGATCACCCTGGTTTAAAACCAGCTTTGGCCTCTGTTTCCAGTAGACTTGGGGAAATCCCCACATATTTAAGCTTTGTAACATTCCCATGGATGATTTCTTTTTATGGTTAGCCTTAAGAAAGACTTAGAGACTTAGGATAATTTCATGTAACTTATTCTTAATTTTTATAATGCCATTTTTAACCAACTGCACTAAATCTTACTTCTTCTTCCACAGCCCTTTATAGCCCTTCCCCTTGTTATCCACACAGCACATCTGCTCTTCAAGCTTCCCTGTGATGATCATCTTACCCCTCCTGAACTGCCCATTTGGGTTAGTCTCATCTCTGCCATCCTCATACTCACCTGAGATCTTCATTTAACAGTGGACTTACCAAGGGTAAAAGGAGATCTCTACATATATATTTACCTCAAGATAGATGATATAGATAGATAGAAAGATGGGTGAAAGAGAAATGACAGATGACAGTGATGAGTTGCTAGATTGATAAGTGGGTACATGATGTATAGACCCAAGTTAGGTCATCTTTAACCTACCACTGTTGAATACAGGGTTTGATGCAGAATAGATATTCAATGAAAATTGATATAAAAATGATGACAATGAAAAGCAATTAATTAACCTTATAAAAATACAAGTGTCCTCCTGAGCAGTCAGTATTAGTAGTACCAGCTTGCTCTTATTTTCTGTTAGAGATACATTTAAAATTCTTGAGCTGACATTTCAGCATAGTTGACTCACCCCCCTCAATTAGACTTTATGCAGAATTACTGACCATAAATGTATCTTGGTAGGAAGGGCGCTGCCTAAATTCAAAGCAAAGTGGAAGGAAAGCAACTATCATTATTTCACTTTGCAAAACCCTTTTTGCAAAACATGGAATTAAAATGCTAATAGTACTATAGAACACCATCCTCTTTTTCCAAGATCAAACTTCTGACACACTTAAAAATATAAATAAAATAAAACAAAACCTGGAATTAAAACAATAATAGCACTATAGAACACCATCCACTTTTTCGAAGATCAAACTTCTGACACACTTAAAAATCTAAATAAAATAAAGCTGGGCTCAGAGCATTCACAAAACCCATGCACTGCACTGTTAAGATAGACTTCCACTTGGCTCTCACTTAGTGTAGTGTAGTGTAGTGTAGTCATCAAAATTGCACCAAACCATTCATTTTTCATTTTTATGCATTGCTACTTTGGTGCCAGAGACATGTTTCTGTAGTAATTATACATCAACTATAATAAAAAGAACAGGAGTGATGGGGTTGCAGCTCAGTGGAGAATTTATTCAGCATACTTGAGGCCTGGGATCAACCTCAAACACTGAAAGGAAAAAAAAGAAAGAATGAAAAAGGAAAGGAAAGGAAAGGAAAGGAAAGGGAAAGGAAAGGAATCAACAGAGAATTATTTCCATCATGATTGCAACATGAATGGCATGTAAGTATAATTATGATTATGAAATTTACACAAAAATTACAAATAGCTAATAAATACATGGGGCTCAGATTTAGCTCAGTTGGTAGCGTGCTGCTCTGCAGTATCTGAGGTCCTGAGTTCAATTCCCAGCACACAAAATGGGAGAAGGACCTGGCAATCCACTCCCAAGGCAATCCCGAAACACTCAGCCATTGAAAACCCTATGAGGGTTGCTATGAGTCGGACTCGACTGACAGCACCTAACAACAACAACAACAACAACAATAAATATATGAAAAGATATGCAGCCTCATTTGTATGAAAATTAACTAATCAGGTATCAAATTTCCTATAATTTTGTCCAATACCCAAAGAAAGCAAATATCCAATATGATCAGTATTAAGATAACTCTCTAAATATTTGGCCCATCTACATTGTTACACACTTCTGAAGGATAATTTGGAAATCTTTCTCAAGTTGTAAAATGTCCATTCTCTGCTTTACCAGTTTCTAGAGATACACAGGAATGTTCATCAAACAATTGTTAAACAGTAAACATACAAAATGCAATAAATAACTCTGTTAGTTTTTCATTACTGTTACCAAACTATAAAATATGTAACATAAATAACTTAAAGTAGGAAAGATATATTTTTGTCTCAGAATTTCAGAGGGTTCATTCCCTGGTTGGTTGGTCCTATGCACTTTGACAGAACATCGTGACAGTGGGAGTACATAGCTGAGGAAATCTATTCACCACCCAGGAAACATGAAGAGATAGACAGGGGACAGGAATGAGATACCCACCCTCTGGGGCCTCCCCCAGTGACCTATTTCCTCCAGCTGGGACCTGCCTCCTATAGTTCCACAACCACTCAGAATAGCATTACCAGCTATAGGCCACTTGTGTAACACATGAGCCTGTGGGGAATATTTCATATTTAAACCATAACACTAAAAAAAATCATTATTGGATAAATTACTGGAAGTTTTTATCATTGAATGGAAAATTCTGTAATAAATCATTTTCAACTTGAAGAAAAATGGGACACACTTTTCCTAAAGGAATGGATTTTAAAATGGTAAAAGATGGTCAACAATGTTAACACCTACTTGTAAAATAGTAGTAATAATTCTGTAAGATGAATTTATAATTAGTGCTTAGCTCAGCACCTGAGCATGGTATCTGCACCCTTTCAACAGATACAAAGTCCTTCCTGGGATACCAAAGTGACCCTTGGACTTCTGGGTTAAATGACATGTATAATTTAAAAATCCACATTTTTAATCTTCAACATTTAAAAGAAAAATAGTTATACTGTGATCTGTCAATGACCTAAAATGATCAGAAACATGTTTTCTTTTCAGAAAAAAATCAAGATTTGATTGGAATAAAGGAGAGGCATATTTATGAAACTGTATGTGAATGAAAAGGAAATTTTATAATTTTCTCCTAAAGCATTCATTGTGCTAACCCTGCTTAAATTACAATCATGCTCTGCTAGATGATGAAAGAATATTATTTAGTTACCGTCCCTGATAAAATATTGAGATGAAGGTGAATGAAAATTCAGTGAATAGGAGGACTGTTTACCTTTTGAGAATTCATATAAGGAGCAAGATATATTACATTCTCTCAAATTATAACTTTGAAATACAGTAAAAGAGCTAAATAACATCAAATTAAGAAATTTGACCTTCATCTCCTCTTTTCACAAGATATAATCTACAATACACTCTGTTTTTGAAGATTCAGTTGGAAATGAGCAAGCTGAAGTTTTAACATGCTCTCAACCTGCCCTGCCCCTTCTTGTATTTTCATGAAAGGATGAAACAATTCATTACTTCCACGGCTGGATTCAGAGCTCATGAACAGTGTCTTTGCTATTCATTTATTCAATCTAGAGTAATCTGTTCTTAATAGAGTGCTGAGGCATGTCAAGATGAACAATTAAGTATGATTGTTGTCATTGACAACCAGCAGCTACTGCTAAAAATGTCTCAGAAAGGAATATGAGCACTGATGTATTTATTTTAAATAATGGAGAAGTTTAAATGAAGTAAGTCTTCCAGATAATGACAATTAAGTGCTACCATTCAAATAGTGTGGCTGTCCTTCAGAAATACTAGTACAGTTTCTTTCTTATTTTTTATTTTCCTTTCTTGCTGGCACAAGGGATTAGCTCTTTACCTAGACACACTTTTGACTGAAGGTGTGGTCTGTAATAATTTGGCATGTTTGCTGGAGCAAGATGTGATGTGGATGAGGAGCAATCATTACTGAATAGAGCAACGAGAACACATGACCTTGAAAAACAAATGATGACTTTTAAGTAAGCACAGAGCAAAAAGTACAGTTTGAATTACAAGCAAATAAAGTGAAATTTGGTCAGAATTTCCAAGTGAAAATATATCTTCCATAAATATTTCCCTTTTTTTCCAATTATACATCTACTAGATGTGACATGTACTAGTCCTCACGTCCAACACTTGTGTATGTGCATGGATATGTGTGTGGGGGAGTGTGCACAGAGGATTAAAGAGAGGGTATGTGGCCAGCAAACAGTATAAATACATAAATTTCCTTTGGTGAAATTATTTAAGTTGCCCAATTATGGTTTTCTGACCTCTATCATAGGAATACTAGTTGAATTTCTCAGCATGGAGACAGAAATATTTCCAGATGGAAAGTTCACAAGGTTGACATGAGAGAAATGTCCAAGAGAAATTCTTATGGGGTGGGTATAGACATCTCACTGTGTCCAGAAAAGAGGTAAGGGGCTGCTACATGGAGGGGCTGGTGAATTTTCACTAACAAAGCACAGATGGCCACCCTGAGTGACAGACCACCAGCTGGGTGGCCAGCTGGGCTGGCCACAAAAGTATACTGAAGACCAAAGAGTGGACAGAGAACAGTGCAGAGGAGGAAAGGGGAAGATGGTGTCTCTTTGTCTTCCTTGTCACAAATTCTTAACAATATGGGATGTAACACTAATTGGGGCACACACAGAATCTCTCACTGGGTCCTATAAAAGGGCTTCCTCTAGCAGAGTTTAATGAGATGTCTGGTATTGTATTTGATGTTTAATAAAAGAATAAGAGGCCATTGTTTTGGACCAGGTCCCTGCACTGGGTCTCAAAATGTGGTTCTTGTTGTTAGGTGCCATCAAGTTGAGTCCAATTCATAGTGATCCTATGAACAACAGATTGAAACACTCGCCAATTCTGTCCCAGGAACACAATCTTATTTATGTTTAAGCCCATTGTTCCAGACACTGTGTCAATCCTTCTGGTAGAGAGTTTTCCTCCTTTTTTTTTTTTTTGTTGTTGTTGACTTGCCACTCTCCCAAACATGTCTTTCTCCAGGGATTGGTTTCTTCTGACTATATGTCCAAAATATGTAAGACATAATCTAGTTGGTTTTGCTTCCAAGGAGCACTCTGTTCACACTTCTTCTAGGACAGATCTGTTGGTTCCTTTGGCATTCCATGGTATATTTAATAATTGTCTCAGTTGGGCACGGTGGCGCTAGCCTGTAATCCCAGCAGCTCAGGAGGCGGAGGCAGGAGGATCACAAGTTCGAGACCAGAGGCAGTCTGTGTAACTTAGCGAGACCCTGTCTCAGAAAATAAAAAACCTAAAAAATAGGCTGGGGGGGTGGCATCTCAGTGGTCCAGGCCCTGGGTTCAACCTCCAGTACTGCAAAAAAAAAAATGTCTCCAACACCATAATTAAAAAGCATCAATTCTTCCCCTCTCTCCCTTGTTCAAGGTCCAGCTTTCACAACCACATGATGCGACTGAAAGCACCATTGCATTAGTCAGGCATAAAATCATCTTCAATGTGATATCTTTAGTTTTCAATACTCTAAAGAACTCTTTTGCCACAGCTTTTCCCAAAGCAATGAGGATTTGATTTCTTGACTACTGCCTCCATGGTGTTGATTGTAGACGTAAGGAAACCAAAATCATGGACAACCTCAATCTTTTCTCCATTTATTGTAAAGTTGTATACTGACCCAGTTGTAAGGATTTTTGTTCTGTTGATGTTCAATCACAATCCATACTGAAGGCTATGATCTTTGATCTTCATCAGTACATGTTTTAAATCTTCTTCACTTTGAATAAGTACAGATGTGTCATCTACCTAATGCAGGTTGCTAACTCTTCCTCAAATCTTGTTACCATGTTCTTCCTCATTAAGTCCAGCTTCTTGGATTATTTGCTCAGCATATAAATTGAAAAGATTTGGTGAAAGTATACAGTCTGATGCACACTTTCCCACTTTAAACCAGGTTATATTTCCTTGTTCTATTCAGACAACTGCCTACGGGTTTACGTACAGATTCCTCATGAGTACAATTAGGTGCTATGGTGTTCCCATTTTTCAAAGTGTTATCCATAATTTGTTACTATCTACATAGTCGAATGCCCTTGCATAGTCAATAAAACATGGATAGACATCTTTCTGATATTCTCTGCTTTCAGCTAATATCCACCTGACATCAGCAATGATGTCCCTGATTCCCCACCATCTTCTGAATCCCGCTTGATTTTCTGGTAATTACCTGTCTATATACTGCTGCAGTCACTTCTGAATGATCTTTAGTAAAAGTTCCCTTGCATTTGATATTAATGATATTGTATGATAGTTTCCACATTCACTTGGATCCCCTTTCTTGGGAATAGGCACAAATATGGATCTCTTCTAGTCAGTTGGCCAAGTAGCTGTTTTCCAAACCTGTTGGCATAAACATTTTAACACCTCCAATGCTGCATCTGTTTGTTGAAACATCTCTATTGGTATCCCATCAATTCCTGGAGCCTTGTGATTCGCCAGTTCTATCAAGGCAGCCTCCACTTCATCCTTCAACACCATTGGTTCCTCTTCATATGCAACTTCTTGGAATGGTTGGTCATCTACCAATTCTTTCTTGTATAATGACTCTGTGTATTCTTCCCATCTTCTTTTGATGTTTCCTGCATCATTTAATATTTTCTCTGTAGAATCTTCCACTACTGCCACTCGAGGCTTGAATTTTTTCTTCACTTCCTTAAGCTTGAGAAACACAGAGTGCGTTCTTCCCTTTTGGTTTTCTGCCTCCAGCTCCTTGCACATGTCATTATAATATTTGGTTTTGTCTTCTCAAGCTGCCTTCTGAAATCTTCTGTTTAGTTCCTTAATTTCATCATGTCTTCCTTTTACTTTAGCTGCTGGACATTCAAGGGCAAGTTCTATTGTCTCTTTTGACAGGTAATTTGTTCTTTTCTTTTTTTCTTTTCTTTTCAAGAACTTTTTGCTTCCTTCTTGAATGATAACTTTTATGTCATGCCACAACTCCTCTGGTCTCTTATCATTTGTGGTTAATGCATTAAACCTATTCTTGAGGTGGTCTCTGAACTCAGGTGGGATATACTCAACATCATACCTTGGCTCTCATATACTTGTTCTAATTTTCTTCAGCTTCAGTTTGAGCTTACATATGAGAAGTTGATGGTCTGATCCACAGTCAGCACCTGGTCTTGTTTGGACATTTTGCACAGAGCTTTTCCATTGTCTCTTTCCACATATGTAGTCAATTTTATTCCTGTATGTTCCATCTGGCGAAGTCCATGTGTATAGTCTCTGTTTATGTTGTTGAAAAAATGTATTTGCAATGAAATGGTCATTGGTCTGATATAATTCTATCATGCAATCTCCAACCGCCTTTCTGTCACCAAGACCATATTTCCCAACTACTGAGTCTACTTGTTTGTTTCCATATTTTGTATTCCAGTCACCAGTGATTGTCAGTATGTCTTGATTGCATGTTTGGTCTATTTCAGATTGCAGAAGCTGGTAGAAATTTTCCCTTTCTTCATTTGTGACCTTAGTGGTGGATGCATAAATTTGAATAATAGTCATATTAACTTGCCTTACTTGTGGATGTATGGATTTTATTCTATCACTGACAACACTGTATTTCAGGACAGATATTGAAAAGTCTTTTTTGATGATGAATGCAACCACATTTCCCTTTAGTTCATCATTCCCAGCATAGTAGACCTTATGATTACCTGACTCAAAATGGCCTATGCCAGTCCATTTTATCTCACTGATGACTAGAATGTCAAAGTTTTGTGCTCCATTTCTCTTTTAACCATTTCTAATTTTCCTAGATTTATACTGTGTACATTCCATGTTTCAATTGTTACTGGATGTTTACAATTTTTTCTCCTCATTTTGAGTTGTGACATGTCAGCAAATGGAGGTCCCTGTGGTTTTACTCCATTTCTGTCATCACAGTAGACTCTACTGTGAGGAGTCAACTCTTCCCCAGCAATCTTTTGAGTGCCTTCCAACCTAGGGGACTCATTTTCTGGCACTATATCTGACAGTGTTTCTTTGCTATCCATAGGGTTTTCAATGGATACTTGTTTCTGGAGTCGCTCGCCAGTACCTCTACCCTAGTCTGTCTTAGTCTAGAAGCCCAGCTCAAACCTGTCCAATGTGGGTAATCCTGCTGGTATCTGAGATACCAGTACCATAGCTTTCAGCCTCATCACAACACACATGCCCCCACAGTGTGGCAAACCGATAGATGGGTGAGGCCATTAAGTATAAGGATCTATAAATTATCCCAAGATTGATTACCCTAGAGTTGAGATTTGTTATGGTTTGAATCTATAATACCATCCAAGGGCCCTGTATTTGGATTTTTTTCCCAGCTGGTAGCCTGCCTTGGGAGGCCATGGAACTTTAAGAAGTAGGATGTTGCTTGTAGAGCTTGGTCACTTGGGGCAGGCCTTTGGAAGTTGCACTCTCTCTCTCTGCTTCCTGATCATCTGGATGTGGGGTCTTCCTCCTCAGGCCCTGCTGCCTGCCCTGTCACCATGCCTGGCCTGTCTTTATGAATTGAAATGCTGGGAGCCATGAACCTGATGCATCTCACTCACCATAAGTTTTTTGTGTCAGGCATTTTGCCACAGAAATTCACAAGCTGATGAACACAGGATTCCTTATTGATAAGTAATTGACATGTGGGAAACTTTCCCATAAACAGTTTTAAATGATTGCTTACTAGCTTTCTTTGAAAATCCCTTTTCTCTCAGGCATGCTTGAGTGGCAAAGGAAAGTCTTTTGAAGTAAAATAATAAATTATATCACTGACATAATGGACAAGGAAAACTGAAAAAAATGAAATCACCTAAAACAGATCAAGTGATAGAAATAAAATTGAGAGTGAAAAAGGAAGGGAGAGAGAAAATGTGTTCTATTTTGACATGTGTTTACATTAGTCCTGGAGAAACTTTGCAGTTCACAAATAGCATAAAATATTTCAAAAGTATTAGGAGGGGGAAGTAAAAAGTAGTCATATACAATGAAGAAATTAAACTTACACTCCTCTAAAAAATAGAATTTTGAGTTCCCAGTGTACATTATACATACATGTGTTAATAACTATGAAGTATAACCCAAAAGCAAAAATAAAGATGTATCACCTTTTCTGGACCCAAGAAATCACCTTGTCAATTATTGTTTGTTGTTAGGTGCCCCCAAGTCAGCTCTAACACATAGTGACCCTCATAGGGTCTTTACTGACTTACTATTTTGAGATTGCTTCATTTTGGGGATTGCTTCAGGAGTAGGTTGCCATGCCCTTCTTCCATTTTTTCAGTACTGAGGATTGTACCCGGACACTTAGAGAGTACAGAACAGCACTCTACCCACTGAGCTAAATCCCAGCCCTCCTCATCATCTAGTACTATGGAATAAAGCTGCACTGCGCACATGGTCAGCTGGCTTTCCTAAAACACAACCTAGCCAGAGAAGGCTCTGAAGGGGATATAACTGAGAAGATCAAGACCTCCACACAAGACAGAGCTCAGCCAACACAGGACTGAGAGGCACCCACCGAAAGGTACCCACATGTGTGTATAGATAGACACATCTCCTGATGGAGGACTTGCTCACACTACGTGTAGTTTTGGTAGTTGCTTTTAGGTCTAAGTATTGGATGCACATTTGCATCTTAGTCACAGAGTATGTGCAACTAAAAAGATAAACACTCTAATTGTAGACAAGAGCAGGAACTGAAAGTCACTTTTAAAAATTAGATGCACAAATGTATATCAGATGGGACCCCAGCATAAAACACAGATCATATTCAATTGGGATTTTTTTCAAAGAAATTTCCTATTAAAAGGAAAATTTTATAAGATGTAGAAGACTTAGGAACCCACAAGGGATATAGACTCCTAAAGACTAGCCACAGTGGGAAGACTTTTCCACTCTCAGCCTGTTGGAAGCAAGGGAAGGATTGGTATTTTGGGAGCTTGGTAAAGGGCTATCTTCATTGCCACAGTGCCAGTGCTGCCCACTAGGTCAGGCAGGTGCTCACCACTGCGTGGGAGGAATAAATGCCTTTTTCTTTCTATTTCCCACCTTCTAATCTCCTCCTGTGAGAGAAGGATGTGGCAATCTACTCTTGAAGCAATCCTGAAATAATCAGCCATTGAGTACCCTATCAGTGTCTCTATGAGTCAGACTCGACTGGAAAGTACCTCCTGATACTTTCTAGCAGAGCCAAACCAGAAAGCAAGAGATCCCAGTTGAGATGCCCTCCTCTGTGATGAGCCTCCCAGCAACACAGGAGACAATAACTGCCAGAGGGACATGGGGAGAGGGAGATGCTAAGTAATCAACACTATAGTGAGGGATGCTGTTAGCTAATTGTATGATATTTAATGATATATCTAATTACTATAAAGAAAATATAAGTTACACTTATTAAGGTGTCTAGTATTTTCCAACTAAATGCCAGGTTGAGATCTGAGTTCAAGTTCCAAGTCTGCCCTTGGTTTGATGATAGCAGACCACAGGTAAGAGATTGTAGATAGTGATTCCAAAGAAGCCTTTGATTCATAAAGTTGATTAGATACATTGTGATAATTTTGTTAGATGTGATTGAGTCGGATCTGACTCATAGCAACCCTAAGTACAGCAGAGCGAAACATTACCCAAAACTGTTCCACACACAGGATCTTTTTATATTTGAGCCCATTGTTGCAGCCCCTATATCCCTTCTCATTTTGAGTTGGGCCACATCAGCAAAAGGAGGTTCCACTGACTTTATTCCATTTCCATCATTAAAGTCAGCTGTATTTTGAGGAGGCAACTCTTCCTTAGTTGTCTTTTGAATGCCTTCTATCCCTGGGTAGGTGGGGATCATTCTGTGGCACTATATTTGGCAGCACTTCTCTGCTATTTATAGAGTTTTTAAAAGCTAATTGTTTTGGGAGTGGGCTGCCAGGTCTTTCTTCCTAGTCTGTCTTAGTTGGGGATGCTCAGCTAAAACCTGTGCACCATGAGTTGTCCTTGCTGATATCTGAAATACCAGTGGCATAGTTTTCATCATCATAGCAACATGCAAGCCCCCACAACAAGCTGACAGAGACATGGGGTATGTATGATAATAGTTACAATAAATGACTCCCTCTTCAGATTGGGATACATAGACATAGTTTTTGGCCTATAAGGTGAATCTTACAGTGATGAGAATGTACAATATACACTTTGGTCCAAGAACATTGTGAATTTAAACTTGAACATACTTTGGAAACTTATGGACTGATTTGAGGTTGTTGTTGAAAATGAAGCTCTATCTTTGTACTTGAAACAGGGTTCTATTTTCAACATATCCACTAATGGTGCCTTTGAAATTCTTCTGATTTCCAAATAATATTTCAAAAGGTAATTTGGGCTGTAGTTATGATTAGGCAAACACGGCAGAGTGTTCCCTTTCACGTTGTTTTCTATTCATCTACAAATGCCTTTGGTCTGCAATTTGCCTTTGGAAAATGCACACAATTTGCCTTGATAAACTGAAAATTCCAGCCCCATGCTGCTCTTTTGGGGGAGAGCAGGAGGCTCCTAAGAGAATGGGTACACAGAGCTGCAACTTGTCAAATGCACTAACATTTGAAAAATTAGAATTATAGTAATTGGATACATCTATTTTTAAGGACTCCATTGAAAATAATCTCCTAATACTATTTAACACAAAAGGTTTTCATGTCTCAGCTCTAGTGCTCTGGGTGTACCATGCAGGGCCAAATATATACCCAAGACAGAGAGATGCAGAACTCCTGAAGAAGGAGTGAAGAGAACCAACCACAGCCCACACCTGGGGGATGTGGAGAGCAATTTGTGGCATGAGAGGCCACATTACACCTAAAAGGTACCTTGACACTTCCAAAATAGCACAGAGTTAGATATGAAGAAAGTGGCAATGGTGTGAACATTTTCTTTCCCATTGCTAACTTTGTTATACATTTCTAGTGTGCTAGTGCTAGTGTAGCTGAGTATATTTCATCTAGCTCTATCTTACTTATCAGAAATCTGGGACCCAGAGTGGATGCTGTTTTTACACAACTGCACATGGCCAATTTGGACTAGCACTTCACCAGATCTCCTAAATCTTGTCTCAGTGCTTTCTCATATGTCAAGTTGGCTATTCCAAGCAGTAAGTGCAATGACAGCCAACCCTTAGGTTTACCTACCATAGAACAGTGCTGTTGCTGAGCAACAAGGTTCCTGGTACTGACAGCTCACCCACCTCCCTTGGACTTCTGGTCTGCCTTCTCAATCCCTGGATCCCCCTGTTCTCTATCCACACAGTTCCTGGGGGTGGTGGTC